>NDGN011465364.1:0-19489 GCA_002564285.1 Tympanoctomys barrerae
CTGGTGGGCTGAGCTGGCCACACACACACACACACACACACACACACACAATAAATAAAATTTAAAAAAAAAGAATTTAAAAAAATTTGTATTCTCTATTCTTACTATTCAGTGGATCCTAGCCCACATAAGTGAATGCTGTGTTGTAGAATAAGAATGGCAGACTATTTTGATAAAATAGTGCTGCAGAAACTTTCTTTGCAAATTCATCAGCTTCCACTCTTTCCTCCTCTGTCCTTGGCTAAAATCAAGGATTCTGACAAGTTCTGGCCTAATTCCCATCAGACCCTGGCCCCCATGTTAAGCTCTTGTCTACCAACAACACAAGTCCTGTCCCACCCTTTGCTTCCAACCTATCAAGACCAGCACAGCCCTTGGAAAGTTCACGCACAACTCACGCTGCTATGGTCTGCCTATTGCTAAGGCCTCCTTTTGGCCCTGGTTCCCTAGTCAGCCACGTATGATGTTGCTGGTTCTATTTCAGCTGTGTCTGCTGGAACAGGGAGGCTCCTGAGTCTACTCCCAGGAAGGCCTCCGGACAGGGCCTGTTGAGATCCCCAGCTGTGCTGCAGTGAGTTTCAGGACAAAGTCGTATGCAAAGTAACCTCCCCTAGTCAAGCAAATGAAGTTCCACATTACGCGTTGTGCCCAAGTTTTGTGCATTGATAGCTAAGGCAACCCTTGTCACCTTGCCAGGATGATGGCACTGTCTCCATGGCTCTTGCAGGTGCTTGTGCTAGAGGTAAAATCATGAGAATCTGTCCCCGAGGCCCAGTTCTCTGTGTGGTGTTGGGCTGGTCTAGAATCCCTGTTTGTAAGACAGTTCTGGCGATGGTTGTACCCCCATGGGGAAGGTAGGAGAGGTGGGAACAGTACCATGAGGCATGGGGCTGGGGTCAAGCTGGGCACAACTGAAGCTCAGATTAAGCTTGTGTTGGGGGAGGAGATCCTCACCCAACTCAGCCTGGCAGAGTTGCAGGCCAGAATTGAGCCTGTCAGAATTTAAGGACACATCCTTTGCTTGAATTCTGTTTTCTAACAAGATTTTCCTTTTAGAATCATACAACAAGCTCAGTTCTTGGGGCATAAAAGTTCTTTTGCAATATAACAAAGATTGTAAATAAAGCGGAAGAGAGAAGGAAGACAGAACATTACCAGTCTTATGAAGTTGAATTTTAATAAGAGTTTAGTCAGAGCTTTGTCACTGATGCATACTGGAATTTAATTTTCTTATATCTATGGAGATGTTATATACTTGAATATGGCATTGAATGTGAAATCTACTGTAAATTTCTAGCTTAAGATGAACATACTAATGCTTCCACATATTATTAGTCCCAATTAGACTAGAGTTTAACTGTTTTTGATATGTAGGTAGTGCTCACCAAAAGTTTTAAAAATATATTTTCTTAGTTGCATTCCCCTACTTGGGACAGTCTCAAACCTAGAGCTTAAAGGAGGAAAGTGATTTTTTGTCTCATGTTTTCATCCAATAGTTTGCAGGCTCCAAGGAAGAAAGGCAGGGTGAAAGGGGCTGCATAAGGAAAGGAGCTCATGGTGTGGTGGTCAGGATGCAGGGAAACTAGGATGGAGGAAGTGAGACATGTGCTTCCGGGTCATGCCCCAGGAACTTTTCCCCAACAGACCCCACCTCTCAAACAGATGTCAGCTGTAAGACTCTCACATTTCCATCACCTTTTAAAAATCCCCTTCTACAGGAGGAGGACATCCTCTGGAGGGACAACCGGATCAAACCATAAAATGTTTTTTTTCTCTTTAGGTTTAGGAAGAATTTCTAGGATTTGATTACATTTTTTTACCCTACAATTTTTGTACAAATCAAGTTATCAAGATTGGTTATTATCAAGAGTTGGCTTTCTATACTCTTTTGATTTTGAGTTCCTCATCATCATGACTTTTACTAATATGATTCTTTTCTCTAGAAATAATATAAAATAATGCATTGTTGCTTAACATTCTACAGTGACCAAAAATGGCCCTTCAAACAAACACTGTAAGGGTCTGTGGTACTATATTTTGCTTTATTTTGAAGTTCTTACATGACTATTAGAGAAAATATGGAGTGTTGCTTAGGGAAATTATTTTATCAAATATTACAAACAAGGACCAGCAAGATATCTTAGTGGACTAAGCACCTGCTTAGGCAAACACAGGGACCTGGGTTCAATCCATGGTACAACATTCTGTACTGGGCCAGCGCCCAGGCATGTGAGCCAGCCACCAAGACTGGGCATGGTGGCACATGCCTGTAATCCCAGCACTTTGGAGGCTGGAAACAAGAGGATCACTACAAGTCCAAGCTATGTAGTGAGACCCTGTACTAAATACAAAAAGGAAAAATAATTACAATTGTATAATATTCTTGGTTTTCAAAACTTTATATTCCCAAGGAAAAAAATAAATCTTTCTGAAGTGGTATATGAATATATGTAATAGTAAAATAGAGATTAATTGTAAAATAAATGAAGTTTTTTATCAAATTATCTAAAGAGTAAAAAATCGTTTATATTAAATGTATAATCTTGCCTTATTTTTATGCAGTTTATTTATTTAAATTTGAATATGAGAAAATTTCATCTATATTTTAAAAATTATAATTGTTAACTGATGTTAATTGGAGAATGCAAAATAATTTGAAAGTGTTTTAATTTTAACCATTCTATGGAAAGATCAACCCGCAACGCATTTTAACATTTTTCATTTTATCTAAATTCATTGTTTATTTATTTTCTTAGAAATTAATATTTCTTATGCACATGAACATGTTAATAAATAATTAGTATATGAATTTATCATAAAAATCAAAAAAATAAAAAAACCGACTCTAAAACTATTTGCTTATATCCATCTTCATATCATAATATACAAATAATTTCATTATTCCAATGAACGTTCTTTTTCAAGTTCATACGGTACAGAAGCACTTTCAGTAGCATATGAGTAACTAAACATGAAGATCAGTTTTGCATAAACATTTTTGTGCAAGTTAATGAAAGGTTAAAAGTTATGAAGCAGAAGCATGTTGATAACACATAAAAAGTACATTTCACACAAACTCTCAGAAGAAACACAGCTGAGTACAATTCATTGGATTATGCTTGTTTGCTTCCTGAAATGGAATTATCAAATTGCTGAAAAGTATGGATCCTAATCAAAGACAGCACACTATTGTAAAAACCACACATGAGCACAGTTAGATGTGAAAAAGAGTGCTGGTGATCCTCTTTGTTCCTCATTGGGCAGGAATCTTATGCAAAAATATATTACAAAGCACTACACCTTCTGGACAAGTCCTTTGCTCTGTGAATGTAGGGAAGAGCAACTGAGGAGGCAAAAGAGACTCTATTTCTTTTTAATTCCATTTTAAGGGAGGGTCACTTAAGTTCACTTAAACTGTGAATAAACTCACCCCCTCATCTGTTCTCAAGGAGCTAACCATAAACTCACTTAGGGAAAAGCAGGTTCATAAAGTAGGAACAAATAGTTAGAACAACTTGGGGAATTGGGCAAGCATTAAATCACAGCGTCCCAAGACAGTCAGATGGTCAACAGAGTCCGGGAAATGTAAACCTTGTGACAATTGTGTGAAAGTCTTGTAATATTCATGAAAATGAGGTAAAGATATGTTGTTACTATGGAAACCAGAAAAGTATATACGATGGAGGTAAAGTCCAAATGGGAGCCAGCATTTTTGTGAAGTTCTGACTCCTAGGTTTCAGGATGTCCATCTCGAACTCACCATAAAAGCTTCCTTGTTCTTGTCCTCTCACCTCTTGGGGGGGCTCATCTTCACTCCCTACCATCTGCCGCTACATTACTACGAATCCAAACATTGGCAGTAAGGCATAAGGACCAACCTAGAAGGGAAAATACAAACTAACAATAACAACACTAAGCACAAAACATTGTGAACCTCTCTTGAAAGATTCAAAAAAGATTTTCTTCCCTTTTTTGTTCAATATCCTTTGCTATATTCCTCAGGCTGTCCTATGATTCCTAATCCTCCAAATTATTAATGCAATAGCAGGAATTTCAGACGTATCATAACCTCTAACTATGAAATACACTTTACTGGGTATATGTACTCATTTGCATATACACTAAATTAGACAAAATTATATGCTGCAGGGAATCTAATATTTGACGGATCACCAAGTATATTGAGAAATAGACCCTGTGTCTAACCTATAATTAGACATAATGCTACTGTTGAGAATGAGGAAACGAAGATCCTGAGAAGGAGCAAGGACCTTTTAGCTCCTTCATAGGACAGATTCATATAAACCATCATAATATATGTTGTTGCCTGAGACAGTATAAAATTTGAATTGAAACACAACCCATAAAATAAGATGAAACAAATTTTGGGACCAAAAAATCAGAAACACATCCATAAAGACAAACATAGACCATCTAATATATTTCTAGTACTTAAAAATAGCAAAGACAATACTTAAAAACTTGTATTATTGTTCCTTTTTCTCAGAGAGTGTAAAAGTCTACTCTGTGATTGTGTCATTTATAGACCTGTATTGTCCTACAGAATTTTCTCAATTATTAGATTTAAGACTCATCCATCTACCTGTGTGGAGGGAATATCTTTTAGTGTTTAGTTTTGTACTAAAATTATTGAGATGTTTAACATATAAGCACAAAGAAGGCCAAACTGTAACTCCATATGAGCTCCATTGTGCTTATGACACTAGACAAGGAAACAGAGTAGGTCCCCATTGGGACCTTGTTTTAAGGACTTTAAGGGTATGTATCCTTTAACGAAAGGCACTGGACAGCTTTTGCGTTGTCTTTTGTATGGCATACTTTACATTTTTGTTCCTCAAACTGTAGATTAAAGGATTCAACATTGGAATGATCAAGGTATAAAATATGGAAGACATCTTATCAGTGTCTTTGGAGTGACTGTCCTTAGGCTGCACGTACATAAATATCAAAGTCCCATAGAACACAGTGACCACGGTCAGGTGGGACCCACAGGTGGAGAAGGCCTTGCGCCTGCCCTCTGCGGACTTCATCCTGAGAATGGACATGAAAATGAACAGGTAGGACACAAGGACCACCAGAAGAGAGGAAATCAAATCAAAGGCTGCAAATATCATAATTATAAATTCGACATCCTGAGTTCCTGAGCAAAGCAAAGATATCAACGGGATGCAATCGCAGTAGAAATGATTGATGACATTATATCCACAGAAGGGTAAAGTAAAAATCTTTACAGAAACAAGAAGGGACACAAAGGTGCAGTAGAGATAGGGTATCACCACTAGCACCCAACATACTCTTGATGACATAATGACAGTGTAGAAGAGTGGCTTACAGATGGCCACGTAGCGGTCATAGGACATTGCGGACAGAATGAAAAGCTCACTACCAATGAAAACAAGAAAGAAAGCCAGCTGCATGGCACAGAAATGATAGGAGATTGTATTTCTATCTGACACAAAATTGACCAGCATTTTAGGTCCCACAGCTGTAGAATAGCCAAGGTCAACGAGAGCCAGGTGCCTGAGGAAAAAATACATGGGTGTTTGCAACCGGGCGTCCAGCTGGGTGAGGACAATCATGCCCAGGTTGGCCACCAGCGAGGTCAGGTAGATGGCGAGGAACAGCACAAAGAGTGGAGCCTGCAACTCAGGACGATCTGTGATGCCCAGCAGGATGAATTCAGTTACCTCCGTGAGGTTCTGTTTTTCCATGTTTATTTATCAGAATGTCTATTTTGGATAAAATAGATTTCAAATATTATCACAGTTACATTTATTATGCAAAGTTAATATACCTTAGATGCATGCAAACGTTTCATTTGGCAATATTTGAAAGTAAAATTATTTTTAGAAGTGAAAATACAAATAGATTGAAATAACTTTTAGAGTTACATATGTGGTTTTTATCTAGGGTTATTTTACCCCCAAAGAACATTATTAAATATCTAGGGAAAATTTGTAGTTAATACTGATATGAAGGCTAATCATTGCGGTCAGTGATTGAAACCTATGCAAGATGCTGATGTGCAGATCTAATATTTAGCTTAGAATAAAAAAGTCTGGCCTAAAATATGAGTAGTTCTGAGGTTGAGAAGTCATGATAGACATAAAGATGTAGGAATTAGGTGATAGATGTTTTTCTACTTGAAGTTTAATTAATTAAAACTATCTAGTCCCATTTGTTAATTACATTTACCAATGAGACACTTTACAGATCTAAATTAACTGACATTTCATATTTACAGTATCTGAAAATGCATAGAACAACCTAAGTAAGCAACAGTCATATAAAATTAATATAGTTGTATTTGGTATGCCCAATATTGTTCAAATGCTTGGTATGTATGGAATACATATATGAATTCAGAAAGTATAGCACGTATATAAAATTAAAAATCTGTAACACAAAGCTATACCATATATATGGTGCTATATATTGGCACAATGCTTTGCATGTAAGCAGTATTTCCAGAAGATTCGTACGGCTAGTGGTTAAGTAAAATTCTTGTCAAAACTAGTAAGCTCTTACCAGGGTTGTTTGGCAGCAAGAGAGACTTTGTAGTGTTTCAGCGTGGCAGGAATTTGAAAATGTTTACACAGGCCATTTACTCATGTATTCTTCCTCAATGTATATTTTTAAGTAGTGATAGCCACATGCTTGAAAGAGATTTTTCTTTACATGTGGGGCATGTGTGTTCTTCTGCAGTCTGAGCTCACTTCATCATCTGATCTAAACTGATGAATCGCAGAGGGAAAATCTGTAGGCCAGGAAACAAAATATAGCCCTATTTTTACCTCATCCCATTTCTATGATGACTAAGGTTCCATGACCCTCATGCACTGATTTTGGATTTGTCATCTTGTTTGTAACTAGCATCATAACATTTCCTGGATTATCTTGATATAAATAGGCATTAAGTAGCCGCCTCCTTCTCTTGAAATTTTCATTAAAATGTAAAAGTTTTTATGTGCATGTAACAAATTCGACCCATGCTATCGATGTGGAAGCTGGGAGGTGCATGAGAAAATGTCAGCAGATTAACAGAAAAAGGCCATCAGCATTGTTTTGTACAATGAATGCTCTTGAGATTCCCTTTGGGGTAAGGAATAATGTAACTTGACTGGTTGATGATTTATTTTATAAAGCTATACATTGGATTTAAAGTTTACTATATACAACATCATAGAGACAAAATAAAACACAGGAACGATGAGTATACAGAGTTTGGGATGGGTTTTAGAAGCTTCTGTGTGACATACCACCATAATTTCTCCTAAATATGACACATATTAGTATCAATAGATCAGCATTACGTAAATAAACAAGCATAAATCAAATGGTATATATTTGAAGTTGTCTATTAACCCATAGAACATTTAAAGTAGAGAAAAATGAATGGCATCTAAAGGTAAATTTGGGGCTGGGGTGATAGCTTAGTAGAATAAGCACTTGTCTGGCAAGTGCAAGGGCCTGAGTTCAATCCCAGGTTCCACAAAAATAAATAAATAAATAAATAAGTAGCTAAAATTAAAAAAAAATAAATGAATGTAAAATGATTCCTTTCATGTAGAACATTACTAGTAATTTGTCCTTGGTAGAAAATGAAATTAATAGCACATTATACAGTAAAAATTGTAGGCACAGCCCTTTGGACTCAAGCTGCAAGCCAAAAAACAACAGTGTCACACAAGTTTGCGGTGTTCTATGGACAGCTGATTCTGTGTGTTATTTTCTCAGAGAAGGAAAGGTTTATTGATCTCACAGTCTGGGGAGATTCCAGCCCACAATTGGCTGGCTCCCAGGCAGAGGGGAACGTGGTAGAGGGGCACCCACTCAGGGCAGCAGAAGACAGCATAAGCAAGGAGGGGGATTTCGTGTGTTTTTTACCCACACACAATTTTGTCCTATGGCTGTGTTGTGGTTCCTTGGTCTCCAGTTCTGCTCCTTGCAGAACACCTGTGGTCAACACAACCAAGTGCCCGAGTCTAGCATTGCATGACTACTGTAATCAGTACATTCACCCTCAGTTGAAGCTACACTGTGTCTTCTGGTTTGATCTGATTGTAATCATGTGACACTTCTATAAGTCATGCGCAGGGTCGCTGACCACCAGGATTCTGTAAATTGGGAAAAATAGATATAGATGCTCGCTGTCACATGCTTAGGAGTTAGCTGAAAAAATTATCTCTGATTTGCTAATATTTATGGAATATTTAAACTTGGTTCCTCTTTTGCTTTGAGGTACAATGTTCCATAAAATGCAGAATTAAGCAAAAAGTGAGGAGCACTTTGTCATTACCATAAACCTGGACTCCTAATAGACCCTTGATACTGAATAATTTGTATATAGATACAGACAGACCTATCTATCTGTCTGCCTATCTATCTATCTCAATGTGAAGTGAAACTTTTGCATATGAAGATATCAACAATAAATTCTATTTTTCCAATGATTTACATAAACTTAAATGCTAAAATAGTTTTTAGGGAGTCACACCAAAAGCCAAAGTCTATTAAAATCTAGGGACTTGGAAGTTTACCCAAATAGAGGAGGAATTTCAGCAGTTTCGAACTCTGTTGTTAAAAACCAAACCAAACCAAACAACAACAACAAAACAAAACAAAAAAATCTATACACTTTTATTTGGGCTTCCTCTCTGCATTTGGTATCCAATAGATATAAAATTCCATGAATTCAATGTTAAACTTTTCCACATGTACACCATGCATATTTCAGTGACACTCATAAGATCTCAATAGAGCTGGAGATATGAAAATATTAATTTGAAGACAGAAGCAGAGCAGGCCCTGTGGCCATTCAGGAATTATGCAGTAGTAGAAAGCACAGCAAAGGAGTCAGTTTATTCTTGAATTTAGATTGCAAACCAGAGCACACTGTGAACATGACCGTGGATGCTGCACAGATTCAGGCTCCAGGAACCCTTATGTCTTTATGTTTTAATTTTTTAATTCATTTTATCGAGAAACAAATAGCAATGAGACAGTTTCAAAACTAATTAGTAGGGCAGTTTCGGTAATTAACACATTGAATATTGTTGCCTTATGTCTTTATTTACCTGCGATAGAAACTCTTTCTTGGTTCCTCCATGAATTTCTGATCATCTCATCTTTGAAGCTGATTTACAAGTTTTTTTTTATTGCTTTCTCTACTTTCTCTGAGGAGATGCCAAGCAATTTGTTGGTTATTCCCAAAGTGACTTAAAGATTCCTGAAATGCTTGGCTGGTGTCCATTAATTGTCAGAGACAATTCCTCCTCAACTTTGAATGTATTTATTCATTGTGGGACCCAGGAAACTGTCTTTTGAGGTTTTACCCAAAACCCTTGTATTATACAAAATAAATGAGTTCTGCAGAGCAATACTAAGAGTGCTAATCTAACAGCAAATATAATAAAATAAAGAAAACTCACAACCCTGAGTCACAAAACATCATAAAAGAGAGAAGAGACTTGACAATGTTCTTACGATTCCAAGAACCAGGAAGAGTCATCTTTACAATGAGGCCTTTGTGTGAAATACCCAGAAGAGAAAAATGCATGGAGACCAGAAGCCGAGTGCAGGGACTGAAGACAGTTGGGGATGGGGTGGAGTTATGTTGGGAACAATTGGAACTCTGTAGCGATGGAAACCTGCATAACATGCATGTGCAAACTTGAATGTAAATTTATTTCTAATTTATTATCTAATTTCTAAATTATTATCTAATTTCTCCTATTCTAAATTTTATTTAAATTGGTGAAAGACTGCTTAAAATATTACATTCTGTTGATGCCAGTTATCTTAGGAATCATATCATTTATTTTCCAGGTCAGATGTTTCAAACTATACATACAGGAGGAAAAGTTAAAAAACTGAATGCAACATACAAATTGAAAAACTCATTTCTAAAACTCAAATAAATATGTTATATAACTTTAGCTAAGCACATCTAAAAGTCCTCATAGTCTTCATTGGAGATCTTTTGATGTTCTGAAAACATTTACTTTAGAAAGTATATTAGGAGGGGCTGGGGAGATGGCTCAGTGGAATAAGTGCTTCCCTGGCAAGCACAAGGGCATCAGTTCAATCCCTGGTTCTGCCAAAAAAAAAAAGAAAGAGTATATTAGGGTACATTAAGTCAAATCTTCTTTTCTCAAATTGAAATATTATAAGCTTCACTATAAAAGATATAATTTCTAAAGGTAGTTTTGTATAAATTAAATGTAATTTAAAATATATTAATTCATATATTTTGACATTAACCAACAAGTTTAATTAATATTTCAATTGCATTGCAGAATGCATTTTGTAGGGAATTGTAATATTATTTTCAATAAAGGAACAAATAAATTAAACTGTGCTGTATATTTTCATCAAAATGAATGAAATAATATCAGCTGCCTAAATTCAATAGTGTTGTTTATTACCACGTGACAATTTGCACAGAGTTTTATACTTCAAATAATTATTTTACTCAAATCTTAATGTGCACTCTGTGTCCTCACTCATGAACATATGTGCCGGGAATGAAACCAAATCAGATGCTGCCCTGGACACATGGTTTGCGGAATAGCATATTTTGCCTCTGTTGCATTAATACATTATCGCAGGCTCATAAATGAGAAATGAAACATGGCAAGGTTACATTAGGGTATGTATGCACAACACTTCAGTATATTCATAGGCTACATCCAGGTAGCAGTCATTCTGCTAAAAACAGCCTCTTGAAAATGCAATCAAGTTTCAGTTTGACTCAACCACACCACAGAATATAAATCCTAACAAAGTCACATTCTCACATGCACACAAAAAAGAAGCACAGACACAAATCACACACTTGGCCTCAGGAAAGTTTATTGTAATGAAGAGAATACACACAAAAAATTGCATAATGAGAGACAGAGGGAATATGAATATAAGTTCAATTAGAAACAACTCAAAACTTGTCTCTAAATTAATTAATTAACGAATTAATTAAAGCCTGCATGCTAGCATGGAGTTCACTGTGAAAGCCACAGTATCAATGCCCAGGACCTCCAACAACAAAAAGACATCCTACACTTCTTCTGTGCCCAATACTCTTTTCACTCTCATGCAGCACATCAACTTACTGATAGACATTGTTGTCACTAGAAAAGTTCAATGAATACTACACTACAATTCATATCTTTCTCAAGGATGCATACATTTTAAATGTGTTGCTCAGAGATATGTGTACAACATTTTGAAGTTTAAGAAGTACCAGAGTCCAAACTTTGAAAGTACATGGAGCCTATCTGTGGAGGGGAAAAATGTTATTGCATAACTTATATTGCACTTGGCTTTACAGAAAAATATTTGCACATCATTTTCCATGTCCTATGAAGAGCATATTTTACATCTTTGTTTCTCAAGCTGTAGATCAATGGATTCAGCATGGGGATGACCATGGTATAAAATATGGAAGCCACTTTGTCAGTGTTAAAGGAGTGACTGGACTTGGGCTGCACATACGTAAATATCAGAGTCCCATAGAACACAGTGACCACAGTCAGGTGGGACCCACAGGTGGAGAAGGCCTTGCGCCTGCCCTCTGCRGAGTTCATCCTGAGAATAGCCCGGAAGATGAGCAGGTAGGACACGAGGACCACCAGAAGAGAGGAAATCAAGTTAAAAGCAGCTAGGATCAGAATTATCACCTCAATTTCAAGAGTATCTGAGCAGAGCAATGACAACAAGGGGAGACTGTCACAGTAGAAATGACTGATGACGTTGTGTCCACAGAAGGATAAGATGAAAATCTTTATGGTGACCAGAAGAGATACAAATGTGCAGTAGAGATAGGGGATTGCCACTAGCACCCAACACACTCTTGGGGACATAATGACAGTGTAGAGGAGAGGGTTACAGATGGCCACATAGCGGTCATAGGACATCGCAGACAGGATGAAAAGCTCACTAATAATGAATACAAGAAAGAAAGCCAGCTGTGTGGCACAGAAGTGGTAGGAGATTGTATTTTTTTCCTCAACAAAATTTACCAGCATTTTGGGCCCCACAGCTGTAGAATAGCCAAGGTCAGTGAGAGCCAGGTGTCGGAGGAAAAAGTACATGGGTGTTTGCAGCCTCAAATCCACCTGGGTGAGGATAATCATGCCCAGGTTGCCCACCAGCGAGGTCAGGTAGATGATGAGGAACAGCACAAATAATGGAGCCTGCAGCTCCGGACGATCTGTGATGCCCAGCAGGATGAATTCGGTCACCACCGTGACGTTGTGCTCTTCCATCCACATTAGCTAGAAAACATGCTCTAGATAGACATAGCAGAAGATGTATTGCATTTCCTATATTTACCCATGGGAGGTTAACTATGAAAGCTAGTGTAAAGAAGGGATAGCTTCATATCACATGAAAATTTTATGATATTAATACACCATTCCCAGATGACAATACGAAAGGAAGACAGAGCTAGACTATCTTTTCTCAAGAAAGCTGATTTGATTCACAGAAGAACACTTTCCATATCTAGAGATAGCTTGGGTGTCCCCAGTGGTGGGTGACTTTTGCCAGGCTTCTAAAGGGAGCTTAAAGTGTGGTGCATGGTGTACATTGACTACAGGACCCTAAGATTTACCAAAGGTATACTATTGATGTCAATGGGAAAAACCTGAAATAATAGATGAACAGGGAGTCAGGGATTTAGATTCCGGTCAACAGGAAAAATTATGAAGCTTAAGTATGGTGCAAACTTTGCATGAAGCAAAAGGCCTAAGGACTGTAGTGGTCTTAAATGTTGACTCTCACTTATACATTTATAATCACATTCTGGTACTTATTCATTACATGTAATGAAGTGGGATAATACATACACCAGTGAGCAAAAGCTTCCAACAACAAATTCCCAGAATGGAAACATTACTTACATTGTCCAAGCTACTATTTCCGAGCCTAGTGCTTTAGAATATCTGTACTTATAGGTAATATATAAAGAAGTCATTAACACGCATCATACATGTATGAATGAAACACTATAACGATCACAGCGAAAATGGTCTATCTATGAAAAAGATGCATGAAGAATATGTATGTTTGCATATTTAGTCAGCGTTGTACCTTAAATTGGTGTGCAAAAGCTTTCTATGTCAAGTATTTTGAATGCTCAACATGAAAATGCTCTCAAAGGGTTGTTGAGAAGGGTTATTGTTTCCTGTAAAGCATTCAAGAGTCTCCAGGGACCTGAAAATGGTTCTCTGTGAAGATGTACATGTTTTTCCTTTGCTTTATTTTTGTTCTTTTAATGGTAAGAGGGCCTTAGCTCAAAGACATTTTCTTTGCATATGCACACACATAAAATCTACACACACACACATATCTATCTAGTATGTTGTAGTACATTTCTAATTGATGGTCAACTTATTACATCCAGGAGAATTAAGCTAGCATGATGCTAGGTGCACAAGGCCCACCTGAAGATTGTTGCCCACACCATAAAGACAGAGCAGGAGCAGCTGCTGAAATGCTGTTATGGATGGTTTGTTTGGAGAAGCTGTTGTAGCTGTTGGAAGGTGCTAGTTCCCTTGGGCTGTTCTGATGGAGGACGTTGCTGGCTTTCCTGGCGAACTTTGAAGAAGCCTGGGTCCTCATCTTGAGCATCACTTCTGGCTCTAGAGCAGAGGTTGGTATGCTGCTCAGCCTCATGGAGAAGCCTGTGGCATTGGCTTTTCTGTTGGGAACTTGGCTGTCCTCATCGCTGGAGAATTTTGGGGCCTGACTGTAGGTGAGGATGGCAGCAGTAATTTTAGGAGAAGTCTGGTGCTTACCCTGAGCATTGCTTCCTGGCTCCTGTTCAGATCCCTCAGCCTGCTAGCACAGACCTTTCATCCCACTGACATCAACTTTCTAGCTTCCACCACTGAACTTTGAGCCTTTTCAGCACAGATCCATGAAGCAGACCTGCATGAGACTTTGTCAGGGGCTCTAGGCCTCCAGTTGGACTGGTGGGAGGCATTGTTATGAGGTCTAGGTTTTCATCTGGACTCATGCAGGATATTAGGATCAAGGCTCTCAGCTGGAGTCTTTAGTGTTTATGTGTGTGGACAAATTTTCTACATTTCCTGCCTTTGATTCTTGGATAATTCATCACAAAAAATGATTATAAAATGTGTCCTGTATTATATTGTTCCCCTTGCAAGAATCCCAATCCATAACATTATATATATATATTCATATTATCTATGATTTAGAAATTGTCTTTGTATGAAAAATTATACCTTAAAATATGTATGCTTTTATAATATCTATACATATCTACATATTACTCTCACTATAAATTTAATGAATGCATACATTGCATAAAACATTTTCTTATGGTACATAATGTTATACAGGCCCTAAACACACTAATCATTAGATCTATTTAGATGACTGGAACTAATTTGAAATATTCTACAGGGCCAGGGGAGATAGCTCAGTAGAATTAGCTCTTGCCTGGAAAGTGCAAACGCCTGAGTTCAACCCCTGGTTCCACATAGAAAAAGAAAAAGAAATCATTCTACACATCAAATTCAGAAGAAGGAAATGCACTGTCACATAGCACATAGAAATGTGCAGTAAAAACGAAATATGTCCACATATATTTAAGGCCAACAGATTTCAAAGCATGACAGAAACATGTTGATAGTATGTAAGATCATTCTTATTATTGTAAAATTGTGTGCCGATGTTTCTTTAAATATGCACGCAAATAGAAAAGTTATGCTTTCATTTTAAAACTGTAGGATCAATCATCTGTAAATCAGATGTGCAGAAATGAGATTACATAAAATTAAATATGCATCTGAGTCAGTATCAATTACTTTATTTTACATAGAATGGTATTTATACCAGCTCCCTGGCAGACTACATTATCGTATATCTTCACCATTCATAATTTAAATTTACAAAAAGAATTGCTAATAGCAGATTCATAAGAACACTTATAATAAAACCACTAAGAGAAAAATCATACTTTTGTGTGGCTCAATATTTAACCATGGAAGGTTAAGAAGGGCAATAAATTAAAAAGTAATTACCAACGTTTCTATAAGGAAAGATGAAAAATGTTTTCTTCTCCTCCACTGGAGTTCTATGGAATAGGAAAATTGATTTTTTATTGATATTAGCCTTATTGAATATTTGACTTTTATGTTCTGAATGTATTCAAGTCTCTTTGCGAAATGCAAAATATTTAACATTACCATATGTAAACTTAAATTCCCCTAAACCTCCATTCACTTTTTTCACTTCTTGATGTGAAGGGCAAACTCTTCCAAGATTTAATTATGCTTGTATATTTGTTTACCTAAAATTTGATTGTAATTTATTTCTGTGAGATTTCCCCTAAATACCTAGAATAAATAAGTGTTGGAGGGAGTTCAGAATGAGATATTGAATCCATAGAAGTTCAAATTCTGCTTTTGAGAGAAATTCTATAGCCCCTTAATTATGCTTCATTTCATTTCAGTTGTTGGCCCCTTTAGGCAGGACAGTGTGCAAATGCATATGATTATGTGTACATACTCATAATGTAGAAAATGAAATGTTTTATAAGCACACATAATGTGTGTTATAGATTATTATACTCTCAAAATATTTGGAAATATTTAAAATCATTATGAAACAAAGAAGGCTCCAGCTGCTTCTCAGGAATGGATAGGGTGGGAGAACACACACAGGCACACAGAGCCACACAGAGCCACCTACCTGAGTTGATGAAGCCTTAGTGAACTATGACCATGTGCATCGCTACTGGTTATGTATGGCAATGCCTGCAGCCTTCTGACTACATTCACCTATAATTAAAACTCTCTCCTGGTTTTCCCATGTGTTTTTAACAATGCGTATACAAGACATTTTATGGATTATTTGTAACTTTTTGAGAATATCCCTGAGGAGAAGCCAAGCTAGTGGTTGATTATCTCTAAATCAACCTAGAATTTAGTGAAATGCCTGGAAAGTGGTCCAGTATTTATCAGGGACAGTGTGGATACAATGTGAGTCCATTTATTAATTGACAGAATGGCCAACAACCCAATTTCTATATTTTATTTAAAAAGAATTATCACTAGAGTTTAAAAAAAATTAGTGCTTCCTGGAAAGCTCAAGGGCCTGAGTTCAATCCCTGGTTCTGCCAAAAAAATTAAAAAAAAATAGAATTTTCATATTTAAGGTACTAAAATTCAAAGTAGCCAAGATCTGAAACAAGTAAATACCCACTGAAAGAATAATAGAAAAATGTGGATTATACATGAAATGCAGTATCAACTAGCTTTAAATATGAATCCGTCTCTATGGAATGCCATAAATGAATCTGAGCAGCATTGGGCTAAATAACACTGCCCTATTACAGAGGGGAAGATACTAAGAACATCTCCAATGACACGAAATGGTAATATAACTGGAGAAAGTCAGACAGGAGGGTGCTAGACACCAACGCTGGGATGTGGGAAGAGTGAGGAGTTCTTCATAAACAGTCATGAGGGGCTGGGGAGACAGCTCAGTAGAATAAGCACCTGCCTTGTAAGTGCAAGGTCCTGAGTTCAATCCCTGGTATCAAAAAAAAAAAAAAAAAAAAAGAGAAAAATACAAAACAAACAGTTACGAGGACCTGGTTATGAAACATGAGAAGAGTCCAGGAATATGCCCTACTGCATTGTGTGTATAACTAAAGTAATTCCCTGACTTTACCAACAATCAAGTTGCAAATCTTCACAGCTGCAAAACGATATTGTATGAAAAACATTCCTGCCTTGGAAAACCTAAGGATGTTGGCCACCTATCTACTTCACTGTTTTAAGGTAACTGTAGAAGACAATTTGTTGACAATGTTTGTATGTATGTGATGTGTGTGTTTATGTTTTACTATATTCGTGTCAAATCTTTATAAGACTTACTACATGGGACTTACAAATATACCAGGCTTAAGAACATCCTCCTTGAAAGGGAATTCATTTATAAGTCAAGAACCTTCTGTTCTGTGTTGCACATTTGCAATTAAAGATGTAGAGTTATTGTTAAGCAAAAGAAAGCATTTTTTTAAAAAGCATGCTACACCAGATATGAACATGAAAAATAATTTTTTATGTTCAATGCATCCTAGAAACAAATATCACCTTAAATCTGATAGTTTAAGAAATACCCAGAATTTTACAAAAAATACAGAGAGATGGAGCACAGATGATGAAGTGAGCAAGGAGAGAACATACTGCTGAGGTTTTGTACTGATAGAAATGTTTTAGAGGTAGAGAAATTTGTATCTTGTAAATATCACAGATCTTCTAGCTGCATCAAAACAGGTAAAGTAGTAAATGTTATAGAACGTGCATTTAACTTAATAAATTGCTTGGTTGTTTCTAGAAATGATGATCACCTTCACAATGTTTTGAGTATGTGTATTTAATTTTTAAAGAATCTCTCACTAACAGTAGGTCTGTCTAATTATGCTGACTGCACAGAAGGAGAGGCTGAGGGCATTTATTCTGTAGTAAGGGCATGCAGGACGGCGTCATCACAGGGCATAACGATGGTGGCACATGGACTCTGCGAGCCACATCGGTGGACACAGAACTGCATTTACTGTGGCTGCGTGGAGATCGCATTCCAACACAGCCAAGAATATGCATTCTGTTTTGTCTGATAGTAAAGCCAGAACTGGGCTGGGAAGATAGCTTGGTTGTCTAAGTGCTTGCCTGGCAAGTGCAACAACCAGAGCTTGCCTGAGTCTTAGTGCTGGGGAGGCTGAGAGAGCAGGACACTATGAGTCCAAGCTGTGTAGAGAGACCTTGTATCAAATGAAATATGGAATCCATGCTTTACACATTGAAGATATAAAGTGACACACTTTTGACATGGTCTTCAGTAACATATTTGATGGTATCAGGAATATCAGGCATCTACTAAGAAAAAATGAAAAACACACTCACATGAAAGTGTACTGGGTTGTGCGGGTTGGAATTCCCAAAGACTGTAATCAGGCCTCAATTCCCATGACAGCACAAGCTTCAATTGCTTATAAATGGAAAGAGCACAACATGCACCTCAAGATTCTCTATGAATCCCTCAGTACAAATAGGGTGACGAGTCATACATTGTAATTACAATAATTTCATAAAATTCCTTTCCTATAATTGAAATATAATGAACCAAACAGTTGACCTTGTCAATTTCGTTTTTACTCTCTGTTGTTAGATTCATGTTTGTCCATGCTTTGAATCATCTTCACTAGCAGGAGGAAGAACATATACATCAATTAGAGAATCCTTTGGGCGTATGAAAATGTAAACTCAGTATTTTTTTTCTATTTTTTCTTGTTTTCCAGACATGGCACATACTTACTATGTAGAACTCTGAGTTAATAAGAGTTTGAGAAATATATATGAGTAACACAGGGCATAGGTATTAATAACTATGTTAACACTTGGTGTTTATTAAATAAAACGCTTAGTACAACAATGGAAGAAATAATTTTCATTGCAGTTTGTGCTATATCTTCTAACACATTGTTAAAATGACCTGAACTTTTGCTTTTTCCGGGGAACAGAGAATTCGGGTTTGGGTACCAGTGATGGGCACTAATTTAGACTGTTTCTATCCCAGAGAGAACATAGGGCTCAGCTCACAAGGGAGGCTTGGAGGAGAAAAGATTCCTATTATCTTCTTGTTCAAAGTAACGATATAGCGCTGGCCTTCTCAACAAAAATGTAGAAAGTTATGGAATAAGGCCCTCCCTGATGCTACTCCATGCATGGATAATATTCTGTGGAATCTGCTTCAAATGCCTTAGATTGGCTTTGGTGTCATCATTAGTGATGTTAAAATTTTTTATAGATGCATTGGACATTTTATTTTTTAAAGGAAATCATACTCTAACCATTTGTCTATTGGTCAATTATTTGCTATGAATTTAGGAGTTTCTTTTATTGTCAATATTAATCTCCTATTAGACACATGCAATACACTTGCTCCACCTATGCTGTACTCTGTTAGTTTGCTTTCTTACTCTGATGACTGTTTCCTTTATTAGGCATATTTTTAAAAAAGTTTTTATAGTCAACTATTTTTGATTCCTGAATTTTGTTGTTGTATCAAAAAAAAGTATTGCTCAATCCAAAGACAGATCCCTTTTCCTTAGAATTAGTTTTTTTTTTCTGGAAATGTTCTTTTTGGTGTTATGTTACAACTGTCCCTATAGTTGGACTGACTTTTCCGTATGATATGAGAGCAGGGTATATTTTCATACATTCACATAGTCATGTTCAGCTTTCTCAGCTCCAACGTTGAAGAGACTACACTTTTCTCACTGTGTATTCTTGGCCTGGGAACTCAACCTGAACTTTTATAGAGTTTGGTCTGGTTGGTCTGGTCTATGAGGTTGATCTCAGTCTCTCAAATGTAGTCCAAAAGTGGATATATATATACATATACATATACATATATATATATATATATATAT
>NDGN011465365.1:0-16647 GCA_002564285.1 Tympanoctomys barrerae
GGTCTAAAGCACCTACTTGGAACAAGCTTGGCAAAGTACAGGGACTGCGGTTCAATCCCCCAGAACCACATGCCAGGCAGCCCCGCCCCCCCAGATGGGCTGAGTTGGCCCCCACACACACAATAAATAAATAAATGTTTTTAAAAAAAGAGAATACAGAAATGACTACCAAAACAACATATATATATATATATATATATATATATATATATATATATATATACTGGCTTTCTCAATATTGTCTATTTCAGGAAATGGCAATCTATCCTATCAATTTATCAGGCCCAAAATCTTAAGTCATACAAGGCTTCTCTATCTCTCCTGGCCTACATCCAACCCAAAAGAAAATATTGATTCTACTTTCAAAATATATCAATAACTGACACTTCTCACTACCTTTATATAAACCCAGGTTAACCTATATTATTTCAAATTGAAAGCTGTCTTCTAAATAAAGGATGAAAAAAGACTAAAGGGAAGAAGAAATATTATAAGAAATAATGATGAAAAGCACAAATAACATTGAGAAAATAAAGTGAAAAGAAGAATTAGCCTGACACAGAAGAGCATGAGAGATTTAGTCAAGTAGACACAGGTATGAATTTTGGTTACACCACTTATCAGCTGCGTAACCTTTGGTGAGTTAGCATCTCTAATCTTCAGTTTTGATAGTTGTCAGTAGAGGTAATTAAACATACTTCAGTGGGTAGTGGTGAGATTTAGAAATAGGTACTCAATAAAAAATGGATGTTAGGGTTATTAATAGGCTATGGAGGAGGAAAGGAGGTGGCACGCCTGCAAGTGGACAGCGAGACCTGCAGAGGATAGTGAATAGGCGCCTGAGTGAGTGGTAAATGGAAAATAGCTGTGCGACATAAAGTAGCAGAATCCCTCTGATCTTCATCTGAACTTAGGGAACAGCGGTTATACATGGAAGCACCAAAATTACAGAACACCTGTGTGAGAAAGACCAGACAACACTGACTCATCCACTTCTGTGTGGCTGGGACTCAGACTCCTTTTTCCCTGGCATTGTAGAAGCTACACCCTCCCCCATGAGGATTTGGACCCCTGATCAGAATGCTGGCTGTTCCATCTTGGATTCCCCTTCCAGGAACCATAAATGATGAAAGAAGGCAAAAAGTGATTACACCACCATCTGAAATCTTCTGGCCCTGCACTTTCCTACCTCTAGTCTAGTTATCTGAAAACCTCCAGCTTCACCTTCCCATCTAGACTGCAGGACCTGGCAGAGCTTCTGGCTCAAATAAGACCTCCATGGGTCCATCCAGAAATGGAATCCAGGGCTGGGTTATGGATCTTCCCAGATGGCTGCTGTAGAAAGCTCCCAGGAGGGAACAGTAGTCCCTCAGCCTTTATCCACAGGACAGCTAATGCTGGGCCTCAGTGACCTGAGCATCAGTCCTGGCTTCAACCCCCCTGTGCTTCTGCAAGAGGGACTATTCAAGCAGCAGTACAGGGAACAGAAGACTCTGCCAGAGCAGCACTGAGAAAGGTTGGGGTTCCCTCAGAGGAAGAAAGCCTTCCTGGGCACTTGAGACGCAAGCACCGTTATCACATGGTAACATACCCACTCGAAAGGAAAACCAGGGTCTCTTTTCTAGGCAGTAGAGCTCAGAATCAATTCAGATGCCCATGTAGATATTGTCAGGCCCTCATGCCAAATATTTCTGAGGTCACTGGGGATGGGGATGGGACCTTTGATCCTTCCTCCTGGGAAACCCTCGTGCAAGGTCTCAGTGGCTTGACCCTCAGCCTGGGCACCAATTGGCCTGGCCTCCAGCA
Organism: Tympanoctomys barrerae; assembly: GCA_002564285.1. Lineage (NCBI taxonomy): Eukaryota > Metazoa > Chordata > Mammalia > Rodentia > Octodontidae > Tympanoctomys > Tympanoctomys barrerae. Next base: position 1,807 of record NDGN011465365.1, read on the forward strand.
AGGTGGGATGCAGCCGCAGCAGCTGCCAGAGGAAAAGTGCCAACCAGAGAGGCAACAGGCAAGCAAGAGCATGTTCCAGAGGCTGCTCGGGCAGTGGTTGGAAGAGAACTGAGATGCTCATCCTGACCGGACAGAGACCCGTAGGGATTCAGACAGTTCCATGTAGCCACCTTTGGGGAGCTGAGCTGTTTATGGAGACCAGAAGTCGCTGTTGGAAGAGGAGTCCCGAGACTTGTGTCTCATTTTTCCCACCCATCCTCCATGGAACACTGAGAGGCATTCAATGCAGAGGAGACTGCACACCAATGTTCTCTATCTCCCCTCATCTGGTGCCCATGCAGCGTGCTGTCGATTTCCCAGCCTAGAGCTCCACCTCTGCTCCTTAACTTCTTGTCAGGAAGGTATGAGATGTCTGTGTAGTGTGAATGCCTTGTTGCTGTCCGTGTGCTTTTGTACCATTTTATTGACTGCCATCCAGGAGCAGCAGGTGTGCTTGAAATGGCAGTGCTTGACTCTGAGACCCTGGTGCGGACATCTGCTGCCACAAAGGTGTGGGAAAGAGATGTGGAATTAGAAGCTGATGCTTCAGCACTGTGCTATGTGCGTAGGCTATTATGACTGTAGTAAGTTGACTGTGTGCTGTTTTGCTCCTTAGCAATCAAGTAGTATTCTCCCATGCAAGACTTTGCCTGGGTACTTCATCAATAATACCAAATAAACATATATGTGAAAGCAAAAAAAAAAAAGACTATGTAATTAATTTTTCAAATTGCAAAGTATCAGGCTTCCTATTTCCCTAGAAAAAAACAATCATCTATAGGGATAAGGTTTAGCTTTTAAAGGTCATGAAATAGTGTTAAAAAGTAAAGAGGAAAGAAGATGTAGTTCTTCACCCAGGACAAAGAACAGTCCTGCTGCTGTCTTAGAGAACTGTTGGAGCATAGGGAAGCTAAAAGCAGCTGCAGGCAACTGTGTTTCAGTTGTGTAATGGATCCACTTTGAATTAAATGTTTCAGATTTAAAAAGACACTTCTGGTAGTATAGAAGTGATAAAAACCATCTGACTTTTGCCAGCCAACCACAGGGGCGTGAACAATGTCAATGTGCCTATCTTCAGTTGAAAGCAAATCTTGCCAGATACAGTAGCACACACTTTAATCTCAGTTACTTTGGGAGGATGGAGCAGGAAAATCACAAGTTTGTTGCCATCCTGGATAAATGTGTGAGAGCTTGTCTCAAAAAGGGCTAGGATGTACTTCAGTGGTACAGCACTTGTCTAGCACATGTGAAGCCCTGGGTTCAATTTTTTAAAAAGCAGATTTTTTTTTTAAGTGGAAAGCACTGTATCTTTGAGTGACATAAAAACTTGTGGAGAAACACATGGCCATAATGATTTATGATTTCTTGCACAGAAGGTACTTAATAAATGTGACGTGATGATGAGGTGGAAAATATAAAACTAAAGGGCCTTGCAGAAGTGTAAATATCCATAATGAGCTTCATTTAATCTCTTAAAAAAGGAAGACCATCACACTATTTCACTGGGATTGGAGATTTATCAACAGTCACGCAATTATAAACAACCTCTTTATTATATGCTAAGTTAAAACTCTAATGGCATCATTAAATTATTATAGCACTTTAGAAATAAAATATTCTTTAACATAAATTTTCAATTTTAAAAACACTTATGAAATTACAATTTATTGCATTAAGTACTTATTAATATATATTTCATAATCATAGCTAGATTATAAGGTTAACAAATGAATTAACTTATACTTGCTACAAAGTTGAAATAATCATTCCACTATTGTTTGCTAACATTGATATTAACTAAGAGCTCTAAAAGTTTGAAATAAAGCCTAATTCAATATACCCCTGTGTTAGTAACTTCCTTGTTACTAAGGCAAAATACCTTAAACATACAAGTTATAAGAGGAGTGGTTTACTTTAGTTCACAGTTTGTAGCGGTTTCAATCCATAGTCATCTGGTTCCATGGCAGGGTGGTATGGCAGCAGAGAAATAGTCCATGACAAGACAAACAGAATACTGCAAGCCTTCCTTCTTCCCCCTTCTATTCCATCCATGATCTAAGCCTATTGGCTGATGCCACCCATACCTAGGGTAGGTTTTCCCTCTTCAGTAAAACTATCACCTACACCCAGAACTATGCCAAACCAATAAGTGGACTAACCCATTATCATACACCCATGATACAGTTTCTTCTAAAAGCCCACCTATGAGTGCATGAAACTGTGAGGGAACAGCTAGACATAAGCAATAATACCTCTCCATTTCCGGTACAAGTCCTCCCCTAACACTTATTCTATCTTCACCTGCCATTCTGTGCTCACCCTGGAACTTTGTTGAACACTTACATAGAAATCTATCACGGCTACGTTTTGTTCAGTCTAGTAGCCTCCTGAGGCAAAGACATTTATTCTTCATTTTTGTTCCACCAAAACTCAAGAGATATCTATTATGACAATGTAGATATCTATTAGTCAATGTAAAGGCTGATATCTAAATAACTTTTAATAAAATAAAAGGAAAATATTTACATTATTTTCCAAGATAATTAGCATTTTTACTAGAATTTTGAAATATAACTTTTGTATGTATTTTAATTTTTTCATGTTTCTAATACCCAAGAGGAAAATAGTTGCTGAATGGCCTTAGGAACAGTACAATTTGAAGCAGGGTTCAAATGCCAAGGTGGACAAATGATAACATTATTTCAAGAAGGAATCTCAGGAGTGCTCTGGGAAGTGACAAGGCAGGTATAAATCTCAGCCACTTTCATAATTTCATTTGAAACCTACCCAGAAAGTTGGCTTACACATACCATTTTTGTCAAATAAAGCAAAAAGAAATAACACATGAGCCTCTTCCTGTCATGAATTTTTATCTGAACACAACTACTTGACAGTATAAATATTTGGCTTTTAGCCTAAGCCTTCAATATTTCATGATTATTTGGGAAATTTTTAACACTGAAATTTTTATATTTGGAAGTGTTTTTAAATATGATTACAGAACGCCTAATCAAGCAATATATACCAAGTGTTCATTTTAATCATAAAAGATCCAAATAAAGAAAACCTGTCTGGCATTAGATAAATATCTTGATGTGTAATAGGCAAGAACACCTTGAAATAATGCTTAACTAATCACAATGCGACTATTTCGCAATAGATGGGCAAGCCACTAATTAGACGAAGGGAAATAAAACTGTCATGGTAGGATAAAAGGATAAAGAGGAATAAGCAGTAATTACTGTTTTATCGTCAGAGAAAGTACTATCAAGCGTGGCTCAATAAAGGGGGGAGGGATCCACAGCTGTATAAGTAAATATCAGCCCTTGTTAAATCAGTACTTGAAGCTAAACACAATTCAAGGATGACAATGACATCTTAAAAAGTATATTCAAAGGCAGAAAAGAATGAACCGCAAGTAAGGGTGCTTTAGGTCCTGGACATGAAGCATGCTGAAGAATAACATTACATGGTCACTTGTTTAAGCCGCTTAAAAACAATAAAGCCAGTCCCCAAATAGCTTTTTATTAAGGACTGAGGTAAGGCTTCCAGACTAGGTTGTTCTTTTAAAATCACTGCTCACTTTAATTGGTTCACATACTATGCAAATGGTGTGAGCAAGTGTAATTAATTGCATCTGAGACTTTAATGTTTCGAGCAACTTACATTCTGTTGCTTGGAATGATCTTGTGCCCTTCTCTAAACCAAGTCACTTGAGGTCTAGGGCAGCTGCTGATGGGCAGCAAGTTGAGAACTGCTGCATGTCCTTGAGAAACCATTTTCCTTTGGTCTGTGTCCATGAAATTTCCCATATCTGCAGAGAAAAATGAGACTGTTTAGGTTATACAAAGCACTCTTGTTACAGGGAGTGGGGCTCAGAAGTGGAAATAACTGTATTTCACAGTGAAGTCAGCAGTGATGCTATATGTTAACAAGAAGATAATCAAGGCTAAGTGGAAGTGCTGAGGGGTGCTGACCAGGCTGTGAATGAAGCACAGGCAGACTCCTCCACCTCAAGAGTGGCCAAGAAGAGCATTAATTAGCAGAGCCTCAGAGCCTTTGTCTTACTGTAAAAACAATGGAATAATTGCATCTGACTGTGTACTGAAATAAAATGCTAAAAGGAATCCTCTTCCTACAGGAAGCAGTTTTCACAGATGCAGTAATAAAATGCTTCAAGTATCTCCTCAGCTCAGGGTTTCGCTCTGCTGGGTTTCTCCTCATCTTCACTTCTGTGGTGAATGCCTTCCTAACAGGTCTTTTGGGAGCAGTATTTTCTAACCACTATATAGTTTAGTCAGTTCTCATCCACCCTTGCACTGCTGACATAATTTGGGACAGCCAGTCATTGTTCCCTCACTTAAAAATGTTAGAAAAACAAGGTCACAGAAAAATAGCCATTGCTTTGTAAATATAAACAGGACTTTTAAACTGATAGCTTGAAATGCTTTTAAAAAGTTTTCATATTATGGTCAGATACAGATAAATGTGTATACAAAGATACAGTAAGTCCTCAAATTACACACATTCAAATTGTGAATTTCTATGGATATACTATGTAAGATTCACAGTGTAGTGTTTAAGACTCACTTTGGTGGAATACAAACGAATCCGACTTACAAAGTTCTCCCAAGATGGAGCTCAATCATAAGTCTGACTTACTATATAGGAAACACTATTTTAAAAATGTATTTAAGTTTGAAATCTTCCATAAAAGAGCTTTATTATCTTTCCATTCAAAATTTATTATTTGCATGATAGTGTGTAATATTTGAGGGAACAGAGAAAACAAATTAAGAAAATATGCATGGTTACTTTGATGTAAAGTAAAATGTCTTATCAAAGGGATAAAGAAAAGGAAGTTAAGAGAAAATGTAAATAACAGAGATGAAGGGTAAAATCGAATATATACATAATTAAACAAAGAGAAGACTAAGCTCAAATTTATAAAATAGAATTTGGTATATTAAATTCCAGGCACTTAACTTCCTCCAATGTGGTGTGCGTATTGATTGCCACTCTATTTATTATGTTTTCAATTACCCTATTGAATAGAAGTTCTGAATTAGCTGAGTGACTTCATCATTACAATTCAGAAAAATTTATGCCTTCCTAGTGACCTAAAACATAATTAAGCATGATAGTATCAGTGCCTCACACAGTCATTAAAGCTTATGGTAGAACTGTAACATAACTAGGTACTGTTTTATTTTATATATTAACACAAAGCTGCAGGCTTTAACTGAAGTCAAAATAATAAGTGAGGAAATACCATCACCAAATAGCACAGCCAACCAAGAGGCCAGACGGTGTTCCCTAAAGTCATAATTTAATATCTCAGAATGCCGCTTACTTTTAAGCAGAGAGACATTTAGCAGTATATTGAAACACAATAAAGCAGACAGTTCATTTTAGATAGATTCTATTCTTCATAGATTTCAGTTAAAAAAAAAAGACAATAGGTAGAAGCCAAATTCCCTGACCTCTTTCTCCTGAAGATGACATTAAAATTCAAGCTCCCTAAAGTTTTATAACTCCTCCAATTACTTTTAAAAGTTTCATTCTCTAAAATGGACCTGCTAAATAAAAGATCTGCTATAAATTTATAACAACTGCTACATCAACTTTCCATGTACTTTTCATAGTCAAGCAAAAAGCTTTCTAAACACATTATCATTGGAAAGAACTACTTATGAATTCATGTAATTTGACCTAATTGGACTCAACTTTTGTAAATGTATAAACATTTTGAATCCCAATATAACACAATCTAAGAGAAGACTAACTGATTCAGAGTATAGAAATCGCCTGATACTTCCATTCATCTCCTCCAGGGTCATGCAGGACCCTTCATCCTTTCTGTTGGAAAAAGCAGAATCTGCCTCCACAGCCCTTCCCCAGTCAGCCACATGGCTGTTTATTCATCTCTCATCAGCTCTAGCAATCCTTTTATTTTTATATAGATTATCAGTCCCTACAATGGTTGAACGTGATTATGAACTGTTCCCCACAATTGCTTTGTCTTGTTTGTCAATAAAGAAGGTCTGTAGACTGTACACATACATGCAACTTGAACTTCTGATTTTCTTTGCAACAGTGCTCCCATTCTGTTTCGCACCACACAGCGGTAAAATCCAGCATCATGCTTCTGTAAGGATGAAATAATGTACCTGCCAAATACCAAAAAGAAGTGTTAATAGTCACATATAGAATGGTGCATACATCTCATATAATAGGTGCTCAACGTACACTATTTATATACTCCAAGAACTACACCATTTTTCCCTGTCAAAAGCAGTATCAAGCAATATCAATTGTGGTTTGTTTCTGAGATTACTGCATCAATATCTGCTCCTAATTAGGCTGTGAATAGCACGTGAAGCTGGGACACACCTCTGTTTCATTTGCTATTCAATGCTGGTGCCTAGCACCGTGTCATGTGCAAGGTAGATATTATTTATGGTATGCCGCATGCAAGATGTAAATAATAAAAGATAAATCCATTTAAATTACAGCCACCATAAAAAGAAAAAAAATACAGCTACCTGATGATCAAAAATTATTTCCTTTAACTCCCCGAAAAACCTCAAAATTTCTAGAAATGACTTCTGGAGTTGGGATAACCTTAATAAAATACGTTGCATTATTCTGTGTGAAAGTTCAGATATCACCTTCAGGATGCGGTCTATCCATCCCAAGAATCACTTTATCTATCTCGGTGTGAACTTCTCCCAAGTAACTAACACACCTTTTCTTACTTCTCCATGTGGGCTGACATTGACTTAATTTTCTTTTTCTTTTCTTTTCTTTCTTTTTTTTTTTTTTTTGAGACAGTGTCTATGTTGTACAGGCTACCTTTGAACTTGGTTAAGTAGCCCAGGTTGGGCCTAAATTCAATAGTAGTCTTCCTGCCTCAGCCTCCTAAGTGATAGGATTACAGGTATATGCTACTTAGCCTGCCTGACTTAATACTTCAAGATGGCAAAAATAGCCATTTCAAGTGTAATTTTCACTTCAGTAGACATAAGAAATTATCTTCCAAATGTATGGCCTTCTAAAACTTTAGTACATTTAGACATAATTAAAAGATATGGGTTCTATAAAAAGTCTGCTTTAGGTTTGCTGCTAGTGTAATTTAGAATGTTTTAAAATCACAAACAAGTAAGAATATGTAAGCTTACTTGTGCTACCTTACCAAACAAATAAGGACATGGCCAGCTGCAGAAAGCAGCAAGCTCCTGCCCCTATAATTGCTTCACTACCTGAGATGTGACATTAATTGGTTGCCAGACAATGCTCACAAACAAATCAAAGAAGGGAGCTTAGAAATGCAAGCAAAAATCATAATGAGCTATCAAATTTGTACATCCACAGACACACAGATGATGACAAAGGTATGAAAAAACAAAACAAAACCACGGCACACTTTGGGAATGTACACTGGATGTAGACACTACAGAATATGGGGGTGAGGGCCTCAAAAACTATGAGATACAACTAACACATATGTGACCAAGAAACCCACATTCTGGGTAAATCCAAAAGAAATGAAATCAAGTTCCTGAAAAAATATCTAATTTTCCATGTTCATTGTAGTGTTATAATCACCAAAACACAGAAACAATATAAGCACCTATCAACACATGAGCAGTTTTAAAGACATAGGGAAACATAGGACGTGTCACTGGAAATAAAAAGTGAGGGCAGATAGCTCAGCAGTCTACGTGCCTGCCTGGCAAGTGCAAAGACCCCATTTGATCCCTGGTACCACATGCCTTGAAAGACCCTGAACCCTGGACAAGCTGTGTCTGCCACCGGAACCAGGCATAATGGTACATGACTGTAATCCTAGCACTGGGGAGGCTGAAACAGGATAGTCACTATGAGTCTGAGCTGCAGAGCAAGACCCTGTACCAAATACATAAATAAATAGAAAATATTTTTTAAAAATTAAAAAGAAAAAGAAAGAGCAGTTGAATATTTAAATTTTCAAACATTATAGTAACAGACATACTGACATTAATCCTCTTCAAAATGCTTCCCCTTGTTGTAAATGCACTTAGCCAATCACTCTGGCTACTTTCTCAGGTAGTTCTGTAAGTCCTTTTACAAGCTCTGTTTTTATTGTTGTTGGGGTGTTTTCAGAGGTGAGTGTGGCTATCGCCAGGTCCAGAATAGCCATTCAAAACAGTTGCCGTTCACAATTATTTTGCCTTTGGAGAACAGCTAGAAGTTACATGGTACTAGATTTGGTGAACAATGTGGATGAGGATGCACTGTCACCTTTTAATATGCCTGGCTTTCAGTTGGATGGCACTTAGCAGGAGCATTCATTGACTTATTCTCATACCTCCAAAAGAGCCTAACAAAAGAGGACTTTCAGAACTACTTTAGAAAGTGGCGAGAACAATGGAATAAGTGTGCTCAAAAATTTTTTTGAGGGGAATTAATGGCAATACATATTTTACTGTGATAATCTTTATATTTAAAAATAGTATTTCTGATTATCCTCTGCACATATGAGGTAATATCGCATAGTCTTAAAAAAGAAAATAACATTTTCAACAATACGGATGAAACTTCAGGACAATCTGCTTTTGTGGTTAAACTATTTTAACTTTTGTAAGTTATTATCATATACTATTTTCCTTTCGCCCTATGGCTGATTTTACTTAGCAGATTTTAGCTGTCAAGGTCTGGTGAGAGAGGAAATGAAGAAACAAAATGTCTACTACATAAGTTAAAAAGGCCTAGATGTCTATTGTACAGCATAGTACCAATAGTTAACAATAGTCATAATAGCTAAATCTTGGTAGTGGCTTATATGTCCATCAACAGACAACCAAGTAAAGAAATTATTGCTATTTATACATAACAGAGTACTACTCTGCCATAGAGAATAATCTTGAGTCATTTGTAGACAAATGGATGCACCTTGAGATCATAATGTTATGTGAAATAAACCAGACACATAAGCTCAAATATTTCATGGTTTCTCTTAGATGAGAAGTCAAAAATACAAATAAAGAGCAAACTAAAAGATAATAGGAAGGGATAACTGCAGACAGGAGACTAACAGATGGAGAAGACAAAAAAAGATTAAAAATAATTAAGAGGTGTTATGTGCATGTACCAGTACTCCAAGGGGAATACAGACATTAGATCTTATAAAAACACACTAATAAAAATACTTACATTTTTAAAAGGATACAAAAATACAGAATTTTATATTTTAAAATTTGTTAGGATGTACATGTTGTCATCACAAGAAAATAGCAATAAATAAAGGGGATAGGAAGAAATATTTGGAGGCAATGCAGAGGCTTCATACTCTGAACTGTGGTAACAGTTTCATGGGTGTGTACTTATCTCCCAATTCATTAAGTTGTGTACACTAATCATGTACAGCCTTTTGTATGTTTATCATGTCACTTTTTTAAATAAAAAAATTATGAACTGGGATGCAGCTCTGTGGCACAGAGTTTGTTTGGAAGAATCTGAGTTTCATCTTTAGTACTAGAGAAATTTTTAAAAAATGAATGGATATGCATTGTGAATGAAGAAATTAGCTCACCTATGAATGCAAAAAACAAAGACTAGGACTTGAGCTTTGTGCACTTCACATATGGGAAGGTGTTTATTATGAGAAAGAAAAGAGAGCTCAAACCCACTTACATAATATTTTTTTCTGAAAAACAGAAAACACCATTTCATACAAAAATGATGTGCAATTAACAGGTGTCCACAAACTTTAAAATGTGTCTTTTTTCAAAACACAATCAATGAAAGCTCATTTAAAAATTAGGTAATAAGACAAAACGTACAGCATAATTTATTTCTATAGCTCCCAAGCATACCCTGAGTCATTTATATTCAACCAATTGTCCATCTTTCAATTTAAGTATGTCCAATTAGTCATCCCAAAAAAGGGACTGATAAGAATGATTTTTAAGTGAATAAAAATTTAGATTGGTCAATTCATACAATTCAACATTAAACAAATATTAATCAAAGTATGTTTTCCCTCTGATAACCTGTCTTGAGATCCTAGGGAGGATTCATAAAAGCTTTTATGATACATTTTTTGAATTTTTATCTTAAATTTTTTCTTCTATTGTGAAGAACATTTCATCTAAAAATTAATTAATGAAGACAACCAGAATAATATCAAACTGAACACAAAGAGTCAATGTCACTTCATGAAATTACAAATCAGTAATGGGAATGTGAGCAGCAGTGTTGATTGCTATATACCGAGATTATAATAAAAAGGAATGTTGAGATTAGATCAAAACAAAATCAACAAAATTTTACAAAAAAGAAATAGAACCAGTCATTGCAGTATGGATTTGTAAAACTACAAACACAATTTTTTTTTTACTGGAACATAATCATATTTACATAATTTTCACTCTATTTTTCTCCTTAGTATCCCAAATAGATCTTAAATTCTTATGAATTTCTATAATAATCCTATGAACTAATGCACAAAAATAGTACTGCTTTCAGACAACAGGGACAAATAAGATTCAAAATTGAATAATAGGCATATGCTGTTTTCTACCATCTCTTTAGTCTAACATTTCACTGGGGAAAATATCCTACAAAGAGTTGCAAAGTCCTCTACCTATTATTGGAATTCCTACACAAATTATGTTCACCTAACAGATGGAAATATTCATTGTAAGTATATTGCTTATAAACACACACTTTTAAGCAGAGGAAGTTTCCTAGCTCTTTATAAGATAGTATGATAAAATCTTAGCACCATATGCCACTAGATATAGGAAATGCTTGCTCCTCTTTCCAATCAACACAGCAGGAAACATTTGTTTTTGCTGTATCAAGACAGAATACTGCTAGATTATTAGAATATTTTCCAGGGTCAGTTCAAAATCAAAAATATCATATTAAAGGAAATCAAATAAAACCCCCAATAAAGCCAACATTTAAATGTTCATGACTACAAAGTGAAATTACAAATCCCACTCTGAGTAGGCCATCCAAATTTTCTGCAAAGCAATCGTGGGTCTATTCTAGTTCATGAATAATTGCCTGATGACCCTAGTAGTAGACATTTCACATTTGTTATCTGCCCAGGATGTAAACTACTTGCTCATACTAGAGATTCTTCAACACAGAAGTCTCAATGAAGATAGAGCATATCTTACATTCAAAGACAAAAAGACTACATATAGGTATGTCCAGATCATTTCCCAGGTACAGGTTGAGACTCAGCATGGCCAATTTGGCACACCAGGTGATGCACCGAAATAGGGCTCAGTGAATAATCTCACAGATGTACTTGGGAGGACAGGGTGGCAGTGGGATACAAAGGTGGTCAGGACAAAGCAAAACCTAGACCAGGGGAACAGTGACAGTGTTCTGTGCTAGCTGGGCACAGGCACAAGAGTGGTACTAATGTTCAGCCAAACCCTAGATTGCAAGTCAGGATGAATCTTTTTCTGCCCCACTTCCACTCTCCCTTGTGATGTCCACTATCCACACAAAAAAGAGAATACTTTTGGGGTTGAAGATACCTTCTAAATTCTATACCACAGGACATAGTCAAAATAATTACAGTTAATTAGAGTGGGTAAGAATACTTTAAGTTTACTAGGTACCCGACATAGTAACAGAAAAAGTTAAGCAATGACTTACCAATTTCTTGTTTTAAAAGCATGGCATCCTGGCAAAACACTAAGAGTCATTAGTTGATAATGACTCCCTAGAAACTGTGACAATTTAACTTTTTATAAGGAATTTTCCTGAATGTGAACTGCTACCATATTAGAAAATGTGTAATAAGGGCTGGCCAGATAGCTCAGCAGACTAAAGTGCCTGCTTAGGCAGAGTGCAGCAGCTGGGGTTCAATCCCCAGCATGCTGTGCAGGCCCCACCCCCGGGGCACACTGAGATGGTGATTGAGACTGGGTGTAGTAGGCGTGCCTGTAATCCCAGTGCTTGGGATGCTAAAAACAGGAGAATCATTATGAGTCCAATCTATGTAGTAAGATCCTGTAGACCCTGCAGACCCTGTACCAAATACATTTTAAAAAGTCCAACAAATACTATGGGTTTCAGAAGAGTTACTAGGAGCAGTCAGATAAATGAATAGATGCTTATCAAACTACCACATCTTCAGAACAAGGGGAAAACCTATATAGCAGTATCTTGAGTCATAAACTTAATTCTTCACATGATTCTGGCTGCAAACTAAAACGGACAAAAACTGAATCAAATTTCCCCACTGGGTCAACATTGAACCTAACCGCTGAATTTGATTCTGTTCTTGTCCAATTTAGTTAGGAAACATAATTTAATGCATAAGAAAGAATTTTCATCTCCATTAAAATCAAATGTAAGTATTTTCTTTCTCAGTGCCAATATCCATTTTATGACACCTGAGATAAGACTACTTGTCACAACTATAATTTTTATGCTAGGATGAAAATTCTTATTTTTGCCAGCAAGATAGCTCAGTGGACTAAGCATCTGCTTTGGCAAGCATAGGCACTAGGATTCAATTCCCAGTCCCCCACGCCACACTGGCCCTGCCTCTGGGGTACACTGAGCCAGTGACAGAACGTGGGTGTGGTGGCACATGCCTGTAATCCTGGCTAAAAACAGGAAGATCATTACCTTTGAGCTTTCTAGTGAGACCTTGTAACAAATACACAAATTGAAAAAAAAAACAACCTTATTTGCTTGAAAATACTTAGCACGTTCTATAGTAAATTTTTGTATATTGGCCTAGAGCCTATTTTTATTCTTAAAGTGAAAAAAAGGTTAAGGAAATAAAGCTATTTGTATCCTTCTTGGAAATATGTCATTTTAGAATAAAATAGTAATTATTTTTAATTATACTTTTATAAATTCCTTATATGAAATCTAAAAAAATAATAACTAAAAGTGGAATTGATTGGCTTTTTTCAAGTAAAATTACAAAACAAAAATCCCAGACTGAAATTTACTAAGTGGCAGGTACACAATTTTGAAGATATACATAGCTCACCAGTAGGCCATAAACATTTGGCAAGATGAGGAGAGTATTGTTTAAAAACAAAATAATCAGGCCCAGGGAGATAGCTCAGTGGCACAAGCACCTGACTGGCAAGCACAAGGTCTGAAGTTCAATCCCTGGTACCAAAAAGGAAAAAAAAAAAAAAAAAAAAAAAAAAAGAAAAAAAAAAGAAAAAGAAGAATTAGTAGGAACTTAAAACAGTAAGATATAGGGGCTTGCAAGATAGCTCAGTTTTTTAAACACCTACTGTCCTAAACTAAGACAGGTGCAGGGGACCACAGTTCAATCCCCAGCTACACATGCCTGCCAGAACCGCCCGTAAGGCAGCCTGAGCCAAAAAAAAAAAAAAAAGTAAGATATAAACTGTATAATAATAACACTGTATTTGGAAAAATTATTTATTCTATTTTACTTCAAATTTTGTATTAAAATGAGGATGATAAACAGGTGCCTGTAGTTATGGATTATGGCTATTTCTGTATTATAAATCTAGGGAATATAACACTTCCAACGATCATCAATTACATGTCAAGTTTCCACAAGGTATTTATTGACATTGTATCATCAATAACTACATTTCAACTTTGTCTTAAATATTAGAAAAGTCAATCTGAAGTTTATGATGTCATATTAAAATGTTCCTACAACTCTTTATCTTAAACTCTCTTATTGATATGATTTTCCCTCCCATAAACATTTTTGTGATCCCTTTATTCTTAATTCATTCCTCTTCCTTCCTATCCAATCATGGGCAGAAAGGTGAAATTAAAATTTAGTAAAGCTGGGCACATGACTGAAACTAGTCTGTCAATCTAGCATTACTAGATTTAAATGCTCTTTCAAGTCAGTGAGACCAAATGTCAGAAAACTTTTGGGTAAAAAGACATTGATTTCTTTATAGTTTAAAATCCTTTACTTTATCTCTGATTACTTAATTCTTTATGTTAGATGCTCTGTGGATTTAAAATAGTTTGTGATTGTTTTTTCTCTGCTGGTGGACACCACAACAAAAGCATTGTCAGTGTCTCTTCCAACTGCTGTCATGTCTAAGTCAGTCCCCTAAGGAGCCCAAACAGCTACAGAAGCTCTTCTTTAGAGGGCTGAGCTTTGAAACAACTTATGAGAGTCTGAGGAGTCATTCTAAACAATGGGGAACACTCACAGACTGCGTGGCAATGAAAGACCCAAACACCAAGCATTCCAGGGGCTTTGGGTTTGTCACTTAATGCTACTATGGAGGAGGTGGATACAGCCATAAATGCAAGGGCACACAAATGGACATGAGTTATGGAACCAAAGAGAGCTATCTCAAGAGAAGATTCTCAAAGACCAGGTGCCCACTTAACAGTGAAGAATATCTTTGTTGGTGGCATTCAAGAAGATACTGAAGAATATCACCTATGAGATTTTGAACATTATGGAAAAATTGAAGTGATTGAAATTATGACCAACTGAGGCAGTGGAAAGAAGAGAAGCTTTGCTTTTGTAACCTTGATGACCATGATTCAGTGGATAAAACTGTCACTCAAAAATAGCACCCTATGAACAGTCACAACTGTGAAGTGAGGAAAGCCCTGTCCAAGCAGGAGATGGCTAGTGCTTCATCTAGCCAAAGAGGTYGAAGTGGTTCTGGAAATTTTGGTGGTGGTCATGGAGGTGGTTTTGGTGGCAATGACAGTTTCAGTCACAGAGGAAACATGAGTGGTAGAGGTGGTTTTGGTGGCAGCTGTGGTGGGGGTGGATATGGTGGCAGTGGAGATGGCTACAATGGATTTGGT
>NDGN011465368.1:0-11274 GCA_002564285.1 Tympanoctomys barrerae
CTTGACTGGCAATGTCAGAAGTTGTTGACCTGAGTCCCCTACAGCTCAACATAACAACATACTCACGCCACTTAATGTTTATCTTTTTTGTCATCAAACCCCAACAATATTTCACAAGCAATTGCTTTCTCCAGAAATTGGATGAAAATGTCTTCATTAATTAGGGGAAGTATTACAAAGCTGTGCAAGGCATAGAGCAAGCAACTCTACATCTTGTTGGTATAACCAGATGTGCTTTGGCTTTTGTTTTTGCATATTCATTAAATTTCATTGTTCAAAGTGATCATGTAAGAATCTGGCAAAGCTTTGCAAGGATGTCACACTGGCCTCATTCCAAGGAAACTAATAATCTTATTTTAAGCTGTTCTCTCTTCTCTTAACAGTGGGCTTCTCGGCAAGGCCACTGGTGTTCCCCTTCCTGTGAATTACAAGGTGGCTCAGGCCTCCAATATTTCTATTATGGAGCATTCTGTCTTTCATTTAAAAATTGCCTCTTATGAGTATTATTCTCTGTTCAAAAAAGACGTCATTGTTTCACTCCTATTCTATACTCTTTCTGCGTTCAAGGTCGCTAGTTACTCTATTATTCAGGCAGACAATCTTTTCATAATTTTTTTCTAAGCAGTCTTGGTTCAAGGACTTTCATTCTCAATATCCTCCATAAGTTTTGCCATTCCTTCTCATGAAAACATGCTCCATGGCGTCCCTTTCTTTAGTAGCTTCCATGTATTCAAGTCCTCATAATGCATTGCTGTGTGGAATGTAGGCAAGCCTTATTTATGCCGGGTTTTGTTTAGGGAGAAAAATGTTTTTTTTTTTTTTTTTTTTAGCATTTCCTTAGAATTAGCAGAAATTAACCGAAGTTTATTAACTGATTAGGAAAACTCACTGCACAAGTGGCTTATCTAGCACATGTGGCCCGAATCAGCATCCAAGGGACATGAGACCCAAGTTTTGAAGATAACAGAAACAGTGTGTGGGTGGGGGGACAAGGTTAAACTGATAGTGAAGCACTGTGGGAAAAGTTCCAAAAGCAAAATAATTTTTTGGATTATTGTTCCAGAAAAAAAATACAAAGTGGTTGTAAATCCTGCTCAAATTAATAGTATCTGGGCTACATAGTTTCATCGAGACACCATCCCCAAAATGCTTATGCTAACTACTAATCAGTTAGATGCTTTTATCCATGCAAAACTATAATTTAGTGTCTTGCTTAAAAACTCAAGAGCAGACAGCTGGTAAGGGGTAGACCTACTTAATTTCAAAGTCAGTCATCTTTCTATACTCTGCTGCCTCATAATATAGTGTGAAAAACTGATCTTTGTACCCAGCTGGTCTTTAGATTTGAGCAATCTTCACGAGCAGAACTATTTTAAATGAGATAGACTGCAAAGGATATTGGAGGCTTGAACCTCCTTGTTGTAACTATGCAAGCCATGTCTAACTTTTCTTGAATTGAAAATCCAAATAAACCCCAACTAGGTTGTCCCTCATTTACAGTGGTTCTACTTGTAATCTTTCTCTTTTTTTTCTTAACTATTCTTATTTTAACTGCACATATTTCTAGGATACAGTGTGATAATTTAATACATGTATGCAGTGTGAAATGAGCAAATGAGAGGTCAGTGAGGATTTCTTGACTTTCCAATAGTGGAAAAGAGACAGCATATTTGACAGAAACTATTACTTGAATTTTGATCTTGTCTTGTGCTGGCAGCAGGTGGCATGACACCTTCTTGTGAGACTAAGCAGCAGAAGTGAGGGTGAGAGGCCATTTTAGATAGAGCGATTAAAAGGAGCTCCCTGCAGAGCCCTGCAGAAGAATAAGGAGGGGCACAATGTGGAGCAGCCAGGGGAAGAATTTCTGCAGGCAGGAGAACAGCAGGCACAGAAGCTGGTAGGCAAGTAGGCACTGGTGTGTTCTCTGACAGGAACAGGCTCAGTGCAGGTAGAACAGGGAAGTAGACTGAGGTAGAAGATGGAAGGGTTAGGAACCCCTGGAGGTACTTGTGTCTCTGAAGGGAATAGCTGTGTTGCATGGACTTTAGGAGGTGTGAGGACCAGTCCTTAGGGGTTGGTCACTTACCTCATTTCTTCACCAATGCGTGTTCTGCTGCATTACTTCAGTGGGACTCAGAGCATAGTCCTCACTTTCCTGGAGAACGATGGAGTTTTTTTGGGGTGTTGATAAGTATAAGGAGATATTTGTCAAACTCTTAACCAGTGAGGATGGAGAAGGCAGAGGTGAAATGGAACAGGTATTCTTGGGCTCTGAGAGAAAAGGGCTGGACCCCAAGCTGTCTGACAGGAGGCGGTTAGCATACTGTGATGAGTAGCTGGCCATATGGCTGCTGCCATGCCTTTGCTTTACCATAGCTGCCTTTCTTGTCACATAGAAGTAGGTTTGGAAGATTGATGGGTCATTGTGGGTGGAAGAAGGTGCCAGAAAACTAGGCAAAAACCTCTTGCCTTCTTCCTCACAGCGAGGCAGATAACCCACTTACCTCAGCAGTTTTTAGAACTGAAGTGGGCTATTGAGAATACATTTAAGAAGTAAGTATGGAGTGGCATTTTGAGTGTGGACTGATAACAGTGACTCACTTATCAGCAATAAATTGCCTGTTGTAGAGCAGGCAATTGAATGGAAGGTCTAGTGGACACTGATTTCCACTTTCCTTCTCAGCAAGGGCTGAGGTATAGAGGCAGGCACATTAGTGAAGCTCAAGAATGATCAGGATTAATTAAGGGAGGAGGCTGCCCAACACAATTACCTTTCTTTTATGTTGTTCTTTATATTTTGGGTGAGCATTCTTATAGAAAAACTCTACTGTAACTTGCTAATCAGGATCCAAATTAGACAATCTTGTAAAAGAGGGGGATTACATTGCCAGCTAATGAAAAGCAATAGTTCCAGTGGGTCAGAATCTCAGTCTGTTGGGGTTTTTGTAACAAAACACTATAAACTGTGTAGCTTAAAGAACAGAAAATTATTTCTCATTATGCTAGAAGCTAAGAAGTCCAAGATCAGCATGCCAGTAGATTCAGTGTGTGGTAAGTGTTCATTTCCTTCCTTCAAGGAGGATCACAACCCAATAGAATAAGTGGGAAGAAATCGATCTCTTCATCCCCTTATGAGGACACCAATTCCATTTATAAGTGCTCTACCCTCATGAGCTCATCACAACTCAAAGGCCTTGCCTTCTAATAGCATCATATTGGAGACTAGGTTTCAACATACACATTTTGAGACAGACACACACGTGCAGTTCATAATAGTACTACTGTAAAAAATAAAGTCAAACATAATAGATCCTAAGCTGTGCACAAGGGGACATGGAAAAAGGAAATCCTTAAATGACCATAGAGCTGTGCCTCCTTTCTTCCTGTTCTCAACTCCTGCCCAAGATAACTTCAGCCACTGTTGTTTGAAAAAGGAGACTGTTGCCAAGCACATTATAACAAAGCACCATGAGAAGTTTAGGTATGATTCTCCTAGAAAATACAGCCTATGGGACTAGTGGGCATGCTGATATCAGATACTGAAGAAGCAAAAGGAGCTTTTAAACATGAATAGCCAATTCTGTGGCCCATGGAGTGTGATGTACTCCCTGATCACTAAATATGGGGTGTAAACACACATACAAACACATGTACACATGCACGCATGTGCACACACACACACACCCCAGAGAGATTATCAGACCAAGAAAAGGAAACAATTATTGTGAGTCAATTATCTGTTTCTATAATCTGAGAGTCAAAGTTTTGGGTGACAAACTCTTTAGTCATGAATCCTATGAGAAAAGAGAAAATATCTATCATTTTATAGCAATTAGGAGAAAAATTGCACTCTGATCAGATAGATTCATCTCAATCAGAGGAGAGACTTTTAGTCTTGTTTATTATGGAATGTTTTTCCTTCTAAAGGTCAGTTTATAATTATTTTTTATCCTCTAAAAAAAAAAACCCATAAAGTCCAATGGAGGCAACATGTGGAAACTGTACCTTTGCTTTCTCTTCTAGTTCTTGTTTTTCTAACCAGAGCCAGGCTCCCCTTGGGCCTGTGGTTCCTGTTTTTGACACAGACAAAGAGGGGGACAGATTAGACAAGGAGGGTTGTCTAACCTATGAGGTACTGAACTGAGCTATATTCTCCATGCAGGTTTTGCAGATAAGATTCTGGGCTGCCTCAGCATTTGAGTTCAAGAAATTCAGATGAAGTACCTATACCTGTGTCTATACCTGGACGAAGAACACAACAACAAAACTCTCTGTAGGCAAACCAGTGACAGGATGGAATAGAACTACATTAAGAAACATACGAGTGATTTGTGGAAAATGTGACAGTTCATTCTGCTCCGTATACCAGGAGAATCAGACCTTGGCTATGTTATCCTGTGTCTGCTGCTCTCTATACAGGAATCTGATCCTCTGCTGAATTTAGTTCCCAGCTGTAAATCCTCCTTCCCCACCTTAACTCTGCTGCTTGATCCTGCACTGTGAGATCTTCCGGGGAGAGCAGGCTGGTTTTGCTTGCAGCTGTTCCCCTGTCTGCTCTGCTTTTGCCTTCCCTCCCTCTTTGTTCTTCATTGGCCAGCCTTGTTTGTGCCACAAGGACATGAAGAAGACATTCTTCCCATCCTCCAGTCATTGTCACTAATTGAAATGGGAAACAAGACAAGGCTCCAGAAGAAAAGCTTATTATGGGCTGCCTTGTTGGAAGAAAATGAATCACCTAAGCAGATAGGTTTCCATGATCTCAGGCAAACCTCACTCTTTATTCTATACAACCCCGTCTAATTGTTCAATAAATGTTCATCTGCTTCATAATGAAACAGCCATAATGGAAGTGTTGTGAAATCACTGAAAAGTTTATTCAAGGCTCAGTTCCTGAAAGCCCAGTCATAATGCACAGGCTTCAGGGGAGTTAATAGAATTGGCTCTCATTGAAATTGCATGGATAACAAATTTCCCTAACATGTATCCTTTTAAATATGCTTGTTGATGGGAGTCTGAATTGGCATTTGGCAGATGCAAAGCATTAACAAAAGAGGTGAATTCCCAGTTCTGCTGTTAGTCACTGGCTTCCCTTGTTGCTGTGTCATCGGGGGCTCTCCCAACCTCCCATATCTGAATGAGGCTGAGAAACTCCCAAGTTTCCCATGAAACAAAGTCTGGTAAGCAGGGGACATTAAACTCTTTCCTCAAAGTATGAAATAAAGAGAAAGAATGCCAGTCCATGAAGTGGAAGGAAAATATAAAGAAAGAATAGATGGCAAAACAAGACCATCAAAGACACATTATTTATAGTGAAATTGCTTCCAATGTGTTATGACAAGATGGAAGTCTCAGAACCAACTGAAGAAGAGTAAACATAACATCAATATGGCAGATATATGCAGGCTTATGACTCATAGCTGTTGATGAGTATAAAGAAGTAGTTTAGGAAACATTTCTGTTCTCAAGGAGCCTAGTCAGATTCATTAATTTATTCATTCACTGAGAAAATATGTAAATACTTTTGGGCCAGCAGCCATTGAAAATGATGATCATTTTAGATATAAGACTAGAGGAAATTGCTGTGAGTTGAAAGTAAGAGTGGAAAAGAAAAAAAGCCACTTGAGTTAGAGATGTAGGAAAGTGATTTAGAGACCTCTGCTCCTACCCCACATGTGTTCTGTGTCTGATCCTAGCTTCACCTAGCCCTGCTTTCTAGAAACTTGTGATTTGGATTGTTGGACAGAAAATTTAAGGATGAACCTCTGCTAATGTTAATATTTCCAAATGCTATATTCCATCCTGGTACCCATTGTAACTTAATTTTTTGTTACTGCACTCCCTAATGAAGAAATGTCTGATGGATACAGGATAGCTACATATTCTTAACACTGTCCCCATTGTGTTGTGAGGTCTGTGTCCCCAGAAGACTTTGTGACTGCTTCAACCCATGGAATATAGTGGAAGAGATGCCCTGTCAGCTTCAGAGCCAGGGTAATAAAGTGGTTACTGTCCCTCCCTATCTATGGGGACACTCTATCTAGGAGCCCTGAGCAGCTGTGATGGAGAGGTTACTTTTGGGTGACCTGTCCTGTTGATCCCAGCATCCCAACCATTCCTTCCTAGCATAGGACAACCCTCTCACACTCTCCAGACTCATCCAAATGACAGCTGAACATCACAAGTTACCTCAACTGATACCACATGAAGCTGATGAATCATCCAAATGAGCTCTGCCAGAAATTCTGGCTCCCCAAATGCTGAAGTACAGTAGATGTTGTTTTCTGCCTCTGAATTTTGAGATGGTTAATCATATAATATCAGAAAAAGATGAAAATTCAAATGATAGTGGTACTTCTTTGTCTCAGGTGTAAAATCTATTGAAAGCTTTCTCCATTGGTACTAGACATTCATCGAAGTCATTCACAACATGGGACTTTGGATGGCACATATCACAGCTAGAAAACTGGGTAGTGAAAGCTCCAACTTGAAGCAAAGGAAAAAGATTTCTTTTTTCTCTTAGAGACATCCCTGAGATAGAGAGAACTTGCTTTCACAATGTTCCATGTGGATGAGCTTGTGTGTGTGTGTGTGTGTGTGTGTGTGTGTGTGTATGTGTGTGTGTGTGTGTGTGGCGTGTGTGTGTTTGTGCTTGTGTGTGTGTGTGCTTCTAGCTTGCAGGAGAAATACATTTCATTATAAGACTTCATTTTCTGTCTGCAATGGAACCTTTTTCTTTTTCTTTTTTCTTTTGGTGGAGACTATAGTAACCATTTCAAGGCAAAGTCCCATCTATCGCTTTTGTTTTTCCCTCCTTGTTTTGTTGGAGGCTTCTCAGCAGCAGTCAATGCCAAGTTCCTTTCGGTGGCCGGCATTGTTCCTCCCTCCTGGTCCTGCCAGAATGCTTGGAGGGTCAGTTGGAAATGAAGCTTCTATTATCTGTGATCTGCCTCACCCTCTAAGCCGGTCCATCCCTACACTAAGGTTCGGCCAAGCATGAAGAAAACTAATTGTCCCCACTCTCTGCTCTGCTGCACACCAAAGCCCGCTTTGTGCCTCCCCAAGGTCCCCATCCACCACAGAAAACTTTGCCTAAGCAGATGCACAGGGGGCCCCTTTCCCAGGTACCAGTCTGTCCAGCATGTGCAACTTGAGTCATCTATGACTGAAGTCGAGCTGTCCCAAGGCTTCGGCAGTGCCAGGGAAGGGAATCAGGGAGGGAAGTTGTTGACTGTGTGTTCCCAGCAATTGCAATGGCATTGGAAAGGAGACTAGATTAATTTGCCTGATGAATTATACATCACCTCTATGTGCCGCCCTCCAAGCTCCAAAGCTTTATTATTCACATTACTTGAATATAACCATTTCTGCCCTTCTCGCCTTGAAAACTGTTTTCCAAAAGAATCAGTGAGGCCTTTGGTGCTCAATTGTTGACCACCTAACAGAGTGTTTCTGGGATGTCGATGCGATTAATGAAATGTGAGCACTATTAAATAAAAACAAACACACACACACACACACACACACACACGAAGCTGGAGTAATTCATATAAGAAGTTCAAGATTTATGATGTGGACAGGGAATTTATCTGTCTTTTGTAGTCTAGGGGAAAAAATAAATGCAGAATGGCAATTACTTTGTTAGTTGTGTTTTAACTGAACACTGTCTGAAAGAAAAGGTGTTGTAATAGAGGAGGAATCAAAAAGGAATGCTGTGGCAGGGAGATCAACTGGGTGTTCTCACAGCTTGTAGACTGCAGATTTCATCTCTGATCTGTTCATACTTTGGCTTAGGTAGGGGCCTTTGTCAGCCCCTCCTAAGTGGTTAGTGGAAATCTGGCCCTTCTGAAAGGGTTGTAGCAGGCTCTAATGTAGCAGACCATGCTGCCAGCCAACTCTCCAGGTGAAAGGATAAAATTCAGAGTAAAGTAAAGGCAATATTTCCTGCAGAAAGTCAGACTTGAAGAATTGCATGTGGTTCAGGGCTTTTTGTTTGCTTGGGTTTTTTTGGTCAAACTTTGGCCTGAAAGAAAGAACTAATAATGGAAACAAATTCAGTTAATAAGACTGCAATTTTAAAAAAGGGAACAACAGTTTCATTGAGATTTATATGCCATACAGTTCATAATATAAAGTATAAGTCAACATTTTTAGCGTATCTGTAGAGTGGTATAGCTATCACTGTAATGTATTTTTAGAACATTTCATCATCCTAATAGGAAACTTCATGCTTTTTAACTATAGCAGACTAAAGTGCCTGCTTAGGCAGATACAAGGACTGGGGTTTGATCCTTGGCACCACATGCTATGTTGGCCTCGCCCTCGGAGTGTGCTGAGACAGGGCATGGCAGWGTGCACCTGTAATCCCAGCRCTTGGGAGGCTGAAAACAGGAGGATCACTACAAGTCTGATCTGTGTAGTTAGACCCTGTATTTTTTTAAAAAAGGAAGAAGCCATAATTCCAGCATAAAGCTGTCATTTTATGCCTCTAGTGGACTGAGGAGTCTCTTGATTCAGGCAGTTAGAAGGTTCTATTTCTTTGCCTGTATTTAGCATGGGGCATTGGACTCAGCACTCTGTAACTTCTCTCAAGAATCACAGTAGAATGGAAAGACTGCAAGGTGTGACTTTGGATCTTGATTTCACTGTTTACTAGCTGTGTGATCCTGGGCAGAGTAAATATAACTTATATAGACATAGGGTAAGGATGGACATCATGGAAGTGGAATGAAGTAATGGTCACAAAATATCTTGAAATTAGAAGGCAATGAATGAACAGCAGTCATTGATGCCTTTATCAATGCTAGCAGTCTCCAATGTGATAAAATTGTGATGCATCTGTGAGCCATACTCATGAGACAACAGATTATTTACCGAGGACTTACAATGTAGTGCATATTGTGAGAAAACAACAACAAAAACTAATGGCCTTGCCTGTTCTTGCAATGTGATAAGTTGCCCAACCTGGTCTGTAGGGAGAAAATGGTGACTGAGACAAGATATTATGTTTCCACTCAGAAGTGGCTAGTGTCACCTGCCATTCCCAGTAATCAGTGGCTTGGCTTCTCCCAAGGTTTTTAGCACATTCTCCTTTGGCTTTGAGTTACTAGGTTAAGAGTTTTATCTTCTTCACCAGATGGTGAGGTCCTTAAGGATGGGAGCCATGTTCTTTCATATTTAAAACCTGAGTTTTATCAGGGAGTTCCCTCTGAAATCACAGTGCTTCTCTGGTTATCTTTCCTTTTTCTTACTCTTTGGAGTTATTTGTGCTTTTATGGTAAGAAATTTGTTTTGAAAGTCTCTTGAGCCATATTTCTTTTCAAAGCACAGCTCTACAGCCATGACTATATTTCCTCAGATGTCCAGGTGTTTAGTTTCCTAAAGTCTAGGTCCATGCTTTGGTTCACAGGTGACGTGATGGGGCACTACCTCACCAATGGTGACTTGCTCCTCTTAAACTGATTCTCTCATGACAATTACATCCATTGTTTCCTCTTCCTTTAGAATTGAGTAGTTGTCAGAAAGGAAAGCAGAATGTTTTTTTCTTTAGCAGAACAGATCTTCCCATTAAACTCTGGGTGACAGAAGCCCCCACTGCTTCTTATGTGAGAGAAAGTCTTTGTCCAGTACAGCTGAGTCATCCAGACTCTGTAGGTCAGGCTGACACTCAGCTCCCTACAGAAAGTGAGAGATTAGTTGAACAGTGAAATTCTAACTTTAGCCTTGGGTAGGCAGATGACTTTATGGGTATATTGGTGTATCCAAGAAGATGAAGTATTGCAAATGTCCTGGGGTGGCTCCCAGGAGCAAGGCCATGAATTGAAGATAATGAATTTAGATCTGAGGAAAGACATGAGACAGTTCAAGTCCTTCAGAAGACTTCAGTAGCAGAACCAACTTGTCAATGTCCTCACTGGGCCACAGTTATGTTAACTACACTCCAATATTCCTCTAAAAGCATAAGCTGCTTACGCTTCAAATTCCAGAATAGGGTCCTGTTTAGGTTAAAGGTCTCCCTTTCAACAATTTCTCTTGCATAGCAGACAGGCTGCCCCTTTGCTTGAAGACATTTGTAGGGAAGGGAGATTTGTTGTGATGTAGGCTATTGTTCTACCTGGTGTCTACTGACAGTGCTAGCTCCCCTGTTCCAAGGTGATCAGCAAAAAGCAGGCAGGGAAAACTACCCCAGACTCTCTGTAAGTCCACCACTCTTTCATGTGGTGAAAGTTGCAAGATCAAAGGGAAAAAAAATCACAAACCTGTAATTTTCTAGTATTTACGATGCTATCTTCTTTTACATGCTTACCTAGCATTTTAAGTTCTGTTATTTAACGGGCAAGAAATTCATGAGGCCAAGTATTTATTGCAATACGCAAATTTTATGTACCTAAACCATGCAGCTGGGAATAGGCATTTTCTTAAAACATAGTGGAAACCTCAAGGAAAACACTCTAAATCACCCGCTCTGGAATTATTCTCCAACAAAAGAATTCAGGAAGAATTCTGGCTAGAGGTACTGTAGCATCAAGAGCAGCCAGCAACATAAGGCGCTGGAAGGTGTGCATTTGTTTACATTTCTTCATTTTGTTATTTTGTGAGCACTTATTCCACTTAAGACACTGTACCAGGCATGTGAGGTGCCCACGTGACCTCAGTGGACACAGTGCACAAGTAAACAAGCAATAACAGTCACTAGGCTGCAACAGAAATGTAGGGTGCGCATAGAATCATGTAGCAAGAGGAGCTCACGTTACTGAAGGAGGATTGTTTGAGGAAGGCTGAGGGCTAAACATAAATGCAAGAAATCATGTGAAAAGTAGGGGAAGGACTGGGAATGTAGCTTAGTGGTAGAGCACTTGCCTAGTATGTGTGTGGCATGTCCCAGGTTCAATCTCAAGCATGGCAGAAAACAAAAAAAGAAAAAGAAATGAGGGGAAAAGTGTTCCAGGCCAAAGGTAGCACATGTTGTAAAGACTGACATAGACAAGAACACAATGTATCCACAGGATTTATTAGTCTAGTTTCTGACTTAGGAGACAACCAGGAGGAAAAACAAGGCAAGAGTCAGCCCAGGAACACTTGCATTTGAGCTTGATCCCAGGGGCATCTGTAGTCACTGAAGGATTTACATAGCAGATGAAGCAAGAAGGCAGGGGCTGGGTAGCCCTGGAGATGGATGTATAAGAACCTAGGATAGGAAGAGTTCAAAAGACCCAATTGACTTTTTTAGAAGCTAGTGTTTTCCCCTGTGAGACCTAGGAGTGGTTTTTTTTTTTT
>NDGN011465375.1:0-13544 GCA_002564285.1 Tympanoctomys barrerae
ATGTGGAAATCCTCATCTCCAATTGCTTAGGCCAACTCCTTCATCTTACTGCAAAATAAAATAAAACTTGGTAGATGCTCTAATTTTAAGAGGTCAGTTTGGAGATAGCTTGAGTTGCACATTCCCTGGGAAGTAGAACTTTTGGACAGTTTGGGAACTGAACCACTCATGACTCAGCAGCAACTAATCTCCCAATTGTGCTGGTAAGTGAGGCGATGACAATTCTGGGCATATAACAGAACCATGCAGTTCTCATTGGTACTAGTTTGCAGTAAAATAAAGTAGTAAAGTGAAGCTCTAGCTTATATAATATAGTCCTGTTTAAACTATGATGGGGTGTACTGTTAATCTGTCTGGAAATTTTAGAAGCCATGAAATAGGACCATGACAGACTCAAAAGTAGACAACTACCAACTCAAAGCATGAGATGAAAGTTGCAGTTATTTTTTGGTAAGTATTTAAATACATGTATAACTCTTGTTAAGGGTGATTCTGGTGAATATTAAATTGAGGCTTTAACTGTAAAATGAGTTGTACTACAAATAATAAATCCAAAGTTTCAGTAAATTCTTTCTGATACCACTAGTATTATTAATAGAAACAAGCAGGATCCCAACTAGAGAGGGAAGTGTTTGGCTGCTTTGGCATAGTGAAGGGTCTGCATTCCCGACGCCCACACAGCCAGGAGATGCCTCTGTGCTGATCCTGAGATTTTGATGTCCGTGCTCACTACTGACCTCACTTTCCCTAAGTCATCCTTCTCAATATTTATGACTGTGTTCCAGCATGAAGTGGAGAAATACAATGCCAATTGTAGGAGAAAATATTGGATACTTTGCTCCACTGCGAACCAAAATATCTGGTTACTTGTGGGAAGAAACCACAGCTTTACCCGTTAGCAGCAATCTGATGAGACTTGAGGCTGAACACAGTGCTAGCAGGGAAGACTCGGGAGAGCTGCTGAGTAGAGAAATAACTACAAATTTCACAGGGAGGAGGCATGGTCTGTCCCTGAGTTATCTCATGCCAGCCAGAATCCTGGACCGAAATGGAGATAGAGACCATCTTCCACTTAGGAAGATGCTGTATCCCCACTGTTTGTACGTCTATTCACACAATTCTTTCTCATTAGGTACCAGGAGTCATTTGCCAGAAAATTGTACTGTACAGAAAGACACATGTCTGCTATTATCAAAGATTCTTGGCAAAAAATCTGAATCAAGCAAGGGTCAGTGAGATAGATCAGTGGTTTATAGTGCCTTCTTAGGCATGCTTAGGCAAGCATAAAGGGAACGTAGTTTGATTCCTGGCACCACATGCTGCGCCAGCTCTGCTCCCCGGGAACCAGCCAAAAAAAATCTGAATCAATATTGGTATCAATGCTCTGATCTAGGCATAGTAAAATGTAGTGTGTGTTTTCAGTAGTTGGGTAATAGAGCACAGGACCAAATTAACCTCATGGTAGGTTTTGTGAGATTTATCACTCTCCCCAGAGCCTACATGTAAAATTGCACTGAGCAGAAACTTTCCATTAGTTTTCTAGCCTACAGAAAAGGAGCTGGTTCTCAGCTTTTTTCATGGGATTGCTTTACAAATAAAACACCTCTTCACAAGCTCTAATTTTTGTGATATGTTTTTGAGGAATCTAACCTAAAAGTTATGCTTTGATAAATTTCTTAAGTCAAGACATTTCTAGCTCTGGGCTTGAAGGTGTGGGAAGAAAAGAACATTGTGTACTTGTTGTACTAGTTCAATCTAGATGTGTCCCGAGAGACTCATGCAATAATGGGATGGGCTTTAGGGAGGACACTAGTTTATGGGCTTAAAGTATAACAGACTTGCTGTTACGAAGTAGCATGCCCTTAGAATAGTAGCTTATGGGCCCATGGCCTCCAAGGGTTTGTATCCCTTCCTGGCTCTTTCCTCCTTCTCTACTGCTTGGATACCATGCCACGAGGAGCTGCTGTCTGCCCCTGAGCACCTCTGCCATGGGCACCTGCCAGGCCTTGCTGCCTTGGAGCAGCCTAGTCTGGAATGAAACATGAGTCTGAAAAAATATTTCCTCCTTTAAACTGTAGGTGTGGGTAGGGTGTTTGAGTGACAAGGAAAATAGCTAGGATGGTCACTTGATTTGAGTAGACATCTGTTATAGAAAAGGGTCATCTGTAGTACATCTGTAAAATTGTTCCAAAATGAATTCATCATAAAATAAATGCAGGATGAAAATAGCACAAGAAGCCAATAATGCAAAAATCAATTTTTGATTCATAGACCAAGTTCCTTTGGTTTATGAATTAATAGGAGCAATACTTACACAGTATAAGCCAACTTCCATTGTTTGTAGAGGAAACATAGGCCTACAAGAAACCCAGGTACCTATTCTGGGGTGATCTTGACCTTTGGTAAAATGCAATCATTAGGTTATGGCTATTGAATTGCTATTTATTGTGGAAACTGCTCTTGAAAGTACCAGTAGACGTCCCAGTATCTACACTGAGTGTCAAACATAGTTTTTCTTATCTTAGCAATTAAGCAAATATTCTACCTTTTTATGATCACGATCAATTACAATTATTTATAGAGAAACTTTCTTTTCTTGTTGATTCTGAGATACAAGAAGATAATACTGATCAAGTGCAGCTGCAGGCTTTAAAGTTAGCAGCTTACATGTTATGCCCCCTGCTTAGGGGATTGACTATTCCAGTGTTCCCGGGGATAAAAGAGAGAACAACAAGTATCCTTGTCAGTAAAACCCAGACCATCCAAGGACAAGTTGCTTGTAGTCTTAGGAAAGGATTTCTTACACTGCCCAGAACTCAGAGAACATCAACTCAAGCTGACGCTCTGTGACCCTCCAGAAACAGCACAACTGTCGCATGTTTCACTACCCATGCTGTGTTAGGGTTTTGGAGAGATTGATGATTTGTCACAACACAAGGATCTCTTTATGGGTGAACAGAGGGGACCTCAAGCAGTGGACTAAATCAGATCTTCCTATTTCCTGCTTAACAAAACATGTCCAGGGATCCACTGAGCCATTACTGATGTGCAAGAGTAGACTGACAGAGTTATGTACCCTGGAGAAATTCTTGACTAATGGGGACAGAAGCCAGTGGCTACATGGCCCATTTTTCTCCATCCAATATGAAGATTATTCTACATGCGTGTCTACAGCTGCTTCTGAGAGCCAGCCCCATTTGTTTATTGTGATGACAAACCTGACAGCACATTGTCATACTGTCTCCCCTTCTTCCCGTTCTCACTTTCCCATCCCATCTCTTGTGATTAATTTCCAGAATAATCCACCCACACAGAAGCCTCATTGTAGGCTGTGATTCACAGGACATGGATGAGAAGTTCAGGTTGTCTAGCAGAGGATCAAAGCCTTAACGCCTGTGAAGGTGCCAGCACTCTTGTCACAAGTGACAAAAATCGAAGCCAAACTGGCTTAAATACACAGTGTGACTCATTACTCAAATTAACTGATAAATTCAGGCAAACCTGGGTCCTGAAGCTCAGATCTTTTGGTACTAATTGGGCCTCGCAGCTCTACCTGCCTCTCAGTCACCCCAAGGACTGACTCTGCACATGATGGCCTGTTGGGGACAATGAGGCTCAAATTCAGCGAAAAAGTTTTCTTTCTCGAATTCTGAAAAAAGTACTTGTAATTGGCTCTTATCGTCTTAGATAGATATGGGTTGCATCTACCCCTGGAGGGGAAAAATTATGCCCCAGTATGATGTGACACTGGGACTGAAACATCCTTGCGTTACTTTTAAAGACCTGGAACTGGTGGGGTGATAGCGCAGTAAAATAAGTGCTTGCCTGGCAAGTGCAAGGGACTGAGTTCAATCCCTGGTTCTGCCAAAAAATAAAAAAGAAGAAGGAAAGAAAGAAAGAGAAAACCTGAAGCTGAATGAGACCCTCACATCTTCATTGCAGCATAGTTTAAGTGAAGCTAAGCTATGGTTTATCTAGAAGAAAGAGGAACCAATTACTATGAAAGGGGAAGGGACATTGGGCAGGAAAAAGACAAAATCAGGCTGCCCGCATGCTTCATTCCCCGTGTTTTGTGCTCAGCCCCTGCCCATGTCCAAGCCTTGTGAGCCCACCAGGCCCCTCATTCTCATCCGCCCGAGTGCACAGCTCTGCTGCTAGGACTGCTGGCTGTTCTTCTTCTCCTCACGACAAGCACACAGGCCTGACCAGCCTTCCATTAGTGTTCATAGAAAACTGCCCTTGTGCTGCAGGGTGATGCCTCTCTAGTGTCAGCTCACATGTCCAGAGCTGCCGGGAGCTGCTGCATTTCTTAGAGACCGTCACGTAGGGAAAGTCTCTCACTTCATCAATATCATTTAGCACCACCCTTCCGCCCTGGTGGGCACTCAGGCAGTTTTGTCAGAACCACACTGATGCATTTTTTTTCAAGCACCAGGAGTCTTTATTATAGACAGAGCAGCAGGTGGGGGCTCGTTGACTGCTCAATTCGTCATGAGGCTAACAGGACATATGTGGCAGATTGATAAAGGAGGTACTGACAGGAGAAAGAAAAGCCACACTGCGACAAGTAACTAGAAGAGCTCATTGATATATTTATTGCATAAAACTCAGACTTTAAAATGAATTCTTTTTTTCAGGATTTCTATCTGTGATACCCCTACCTGGGTTCTCAAAAATCTGGGGTCTCTGTCTCCCCACTTTGCTGGTGGCCAGTGGCGCTGCAGGGAAATGCAGCGTAAAATGTGCCTCAAAGCTCCTAGTAAGTTGTCCATGGCGGATGTCCAGAGAAGAGTGTGGAGTACAAGCTTCTGTTCCTGGGGGGCCTCATTAACTTTGCACCCTGGTCATGGACTGCACTCTAAATTCTTTGCAGTCATGTCAGAAAGTGTCGTCACTTTGTCACAATGTTACCGAGTGCAGGAACTTATTCAGGTTAGTGTAGAAAGACTTACCTTATGGATAAAAGGACTTTCAGTCTTTTATTTATTTATGGTGAGATCAAGAATGCCATTTTCGGGCCGGGGAGATGGCTCAGTAGAATAAGCCCTTGCCTGGCAAGCTCAAGGGCTTAAGTTCAATCCCTGGTTCCGCAAAAATAAATAAATAAATAAAAAATAAAAAAAATTTAAAAGTGCCATTTTCAAAGGAAAAAAGGGCTACAAATTAGCAGGTCATTGCTGCCTGCGCACTTAGACAAGGTCCACGGGGGCCAGCCCAGGTCCCTCGCCCTTCCTACAGCTACAAGAACCAGAAAGAATCCCAAAAGGCTTAACAGAGTTTACTCTGATTCCTTTTTCCAGTTCCACTTAGCACTTTCCTGAAATGGCTTCGTCAGCCTTAGCTTTTCAGGGTTCTGAACAGTTGCTGTTAGGCGTGGAGCCCCTGTTCTCCCCAACTGCATTAGACTACACCCTGCCGTGGGATGTGGACAGAATCGCACATCGCTCTCCCTTGTGCTGAAACCACTTTCTCCACTACCTTGCTGTCTGTGGAGGACGTCCGAAGCTCTTGAGAGGCCACGTTCACAATCTGACCAAATCTGGCCTCCCAGTCATAGCTCCACCTCTACTGTAGCTATTTTCTAGCTGTAGTGTGTTCACTGACAAAACTCCAATTTTGCAAATCTTTTAATTTGAGCCATAAATTCTGAGCCATAAATGAGCCATAAATTCTTCTCTGTCCCATGAGATCGTATATACCTGCTTAATTCAATCGAAATGCTGCCTTTCTGAGAAGCCTTTCTACATCTCCAATGTTAATCCCTACCTCCACTATTTTGGTTAACAAATTTACTTATTTATTTACTTATTTTGTGGAACTGGGGACTGAACTCAGACCCTTGCCCTTGCCAGGGAAGCTCTTCTTCCACTGAACCAATTCCCCAGCCCCAGAAATTTATTTTTAAAGTTATCATCTTCGCTGCCATCATCTTTTTTTTTTTTTTTCCTCTGAACTGGGGATTGAACTCAGGCCCTTGCTCTTGCCAGGGAAGCACTTTTTCTTCTGAGCCATACCACTGGCCCCATCATCATCTTTGATAGCAAACCCATTTTTAAACTTTAAACATAATAAGAATAACAAAGCAAAACAAAAATGATACAGAGTTTCAAAACAAGATGGTAGGAAATTGTGGTTGTTACGCTGCACATTGTTTTCTTAAAAGTTGGTGTTCAGATTACCAGACATACGCATACATAATTTTTGTCAAAACATTTCATATAAATGTATCATAGTAAATGTTCATATAATTTATAAATAGTTTTAGTGTTTTTTCTGTGACAATATCTTTTTGTCCTTCATTTCTCATTCCTTCCTTTCTGTATTTTTTCTTCCATTTTTCTTTCTTTTTTTGCACCCAATTTAACATCGTTCTACTTCTATGGATAGTTCATTCTATGTACATCCTTGAACAGAAAGAGGGAGAAACATTGGGCCTCACAGTATATTCATTTCCAGGGTTTGTTATCTTATCACGTAGACAAAAGCGAAAACAAAGCAGAGAAGTTAGAGAATGATTTTAAGGACTATGATCAGGAGGGGTTCACCAAAAGCTGTGCCTCCTGTTTCCTGCCAACTTCTCTTTGTTGTAGTCTTCCGTTCATTTACATTTCTGGAAAAGGGGAACTGAACAAGAGAAAGCGAAAGGAAGGATGGTAGGGGGAGAGGTAAAGGAATCAAACAGAACCAAGAATCTATATGTTCTCCTAAATGAATGTAACTATGATGTATCACAAGCATAGGGTAATGGAGGAAAATAACTAATATCTCGTGGGTGAGAAAATTCCTGAGCAGAAGGAGGTAGGCACCTACAGGGAGTGAGCACGCGGAAAGAGCGCTGCTAATGCGTTGTGGGAAGCAAGGAGGGGCGGGCTGCAGAGCGGGCAGCGGGGCGCAGGGTCCTGTCCCGGGAGATGGTCCCGAGGCCTCCGCCAGGTTTTCCTGTGTGTTCGGTGACACACGGCTGGACCAGTTACTTCTGGCTGTGCACAATGCCTACCCCAAATCAGTGACTCGGGGCGGCTGCCCTTAGTATTGCTTAGGGTTCTCATGGGCCAAAGCAGTAGCATGCAAATCTGACAGGTTCAGAAAATACTAACGGAACCACCTCAAGAATGGTGGTGAGATGATAGGTCAGCTGAGGGCGGAAGCGCTTGCATGGTCCCTACTACCCGATCTTAGGAGTCTGTCAACCTCTAGAATCCTTTTCTCTGTGGTGGGTGGAGGAATACAAGGAAAAGGGGAGAAGCACACACGGCTTCTAGACTGGGCACAGCGTCGGGTCTGTCAGACCCTGGAGGCCTGAAAAAGTTCAAAGACCAGCCCAGACTTGGGTGCAAGAACATACTGTAGTGCTTAATAAGAAGACCTTCAAAGTCACGCTGCAAATGCCATGGGTGTAGAGATGAATGGGAAACTTGTGTTGTTTGGTAACAAACCTATCATGTATTCAGTTTTTCACATGAAAAATCCACTCTCCCACTCTCAAAATCACCTAAAGATAATACAACTATATGTCACACTCAAAATCCAGTATCCTTTGAGCTACTACTCAAATGGAAACAGTTGATTTTAATTTCAAGATTTATGAAACAGTCCATGGGATGAGCGAGAGAGGAAAATGCTAAGGATGTTAGTGGGAAGTCATATATCATCTGTGTTTGCTAAGTGGTTTTATTCAAAGGAAAATTATACTTCTCAATCTGTATGACAGATGGTGGTTTGAAACCTAAAGGAAGTTGTCACAGAAATTACATTCCTACTCCACAGACTAGAAGCTAGGAACATTGTTCTATGACAATTAATGTTTCAAATGAATGGCTCCCAGATTATTGGGAATTGCATTCACTCCTAGCTAGTAAAATTGGCTGGGATTTTAAAAAGCTTTGTATTTGAAAAGCACAGAGAAATTATTCATAATTGTGTTTTTCCTTTAAAAAATTGTCAAATAAAAGCACAGTGAGGGTCCTAAACCAGGAAGGAATATGTCTAAAATTTCAGCAATCTCAGTAGAAAGTATCAAAGGGGTTTTGGTGGGAATACCCACCTAGGAACGTCTTAGGTAGGAAGACACGGCCGTCCTTAAGGCCCTCTGCCTCCCACACGGCAGCACAGGATTGCAGTCTTGCTTTATGTTCACAGTCATTTCAAAGGCCACAAAGCTGAGGTAGCACCAGGAGCAGTCCCTTGAGGGCCAGGCCTCCACGAGGCAGCCTCACTTCTGCTGCCCTTTTTGGTTAAGTTACAGGTAGATTCACAAAGGGACTGGAAGGGCAGTGAGTTACAGTGCTGACGGTAGGACAGGAAAGCTGCAAGCCATTGGGCAAGTCCGTTGGTTGGAAAATCGGGGCCTGTTGGTGCTCAGTCAATCGCAGTGATTCCCCTTAAAGATCAGCCAGCTAATAGGGCAAATAGGCAGATCTATTTTTTGGACTTCCCTGAAAACCAGCAGTTCTATGTGATGTGAAATGACAAATTTTTAGCGGGGTTGACTATGAAAATTTCTCATAACTTCTGTGTAGAAAATGATCCTCCCCAAATTCTGTCATCAGTCACTCATTAACTGAGAATAAACCTTACATCTAATATGCTCTCTTCACTCCCGGCAAGCCTGAGTACATGCTCTTTGCTTAGCACACAAGCCACAATAACTGGCTTTTTGCTTCTGCACACGTCCACGTTCTCCTTGTAGTTTCTGCCTCAGTGTCTCAATGTGTACTGCCTCAGTTTCAGCTCCTAAAGGCTAGGAAGGTAAAGTGACCACTTATGGAGCTTTTTCAAGATGTAACTCTCGGGTCTGAGTACCTAGAGTCATGTCTGCATCCTCATAAGTTCGTAACACTTAATTGCAACTCCTGTGAACAAGGATGTCAGAATTTTTTTCTTTTTTCTTGGAGTCTTAAAACTGTCTGCTTCTGAGATTCCATACCAGTATGCAATTTACCATGCAAATTTTTGACATGTTTTATAATACTCTTAGGATACATGTGTATGTGTCATATCCGGGCTTACTGTAATTATTGCTATGTTTCATGAAGTTCATATGATATATCAGGCATGCATTTTTGCATTTAACCCAGGGTTTGCATATCCAACCCTGATTGGATGCTGTAAAGATAGTTGTCTATCATCCAAATATGACAACTGAAATTAAATCACAACTAAGAAAAACTCTTGATACATCAATGGAATTTTTTCAAGATTCCTTAACTGGAAAAACATAGAAACATTGTTAGTTTTGTTCTCATCTGATTATGAGTTCAAGATGTTCTCCACTCAGTTGTATTTCTTGATAAGAGCAGAGAAATAACAATCAATGTCTGCACCACTTCAAGAGGATTCTTTGCATTATCTAGAAATATAAAAAGGTCAGGTGTTACCCTTCTTGACCACTCCCTTGGCAATCAGTACATACCTACTGTGTTCTTCAAAACCAACACTCTGCATTTTACTCCTGCCAAATAAAGAAACCTGAAAGACCTGATCAAACTAATATTTCAAAATTTATAGCTTCAAAATGTTCATCTTAAATATCTCTCTCACAAAAAACTAAAAACCTTGATTTTTGCACTGTAAATTAAACATGGATTTCATTGGGTCCTAAATTCTCTGATTCCTAAACAAAAAGCCAAAATGCAAACATCAGTATGTAGATGTCTTCAAATTTGCAAAAGAATGGTAGAAGAAGACCTACCAGCATTTTTTCTTCCTGAGCCAGATTTCTTGCTCAGGTGCATGGAATATGCCACTGTACAGTAAGAAAGAGAGGTCGCATGACAAACGAGGAAGCAAGAGACCCATGAGGAATCTGGCTTTTCTTTTACAACGACCTGCTCTCCGGGAACTAATTCTTTCACACAAGATTTGATGCACTTAGGTCAGACAGTGCGAGGCTATTCTCAAGGCTAGACCCTCAGTGACATAGTTCA
Source organism: Tympanoctomys barrerae (assembly GCA_002564285.1). Classification (NCBI taxonomy): domain Eukaryota; kingdom Metazoa; phylum Chordata; class Mammalia; order Rodentia; family Octodontidae; genus Tympanoctomys; species Tympanoctomys barrerae. Next base: position 9,927 of record NDGN011465375.1, read on the forward strand.
TTTCTACTAGGCCCGACTTGACATCACTTCGTACACTAGTACACTGGGTACAAACTGGCATCACACAAATCTTTGGAAGAGGAGACATATCCAAGCCACAGCAGAGAGGGTGAGAGAAGAGCTTTGGTAGGAAGTACACAGCACAAGCAAAGTCATGCATGCATTTAGCTGAGAAAATATCCTAACAGCTTTGTGATTTGCGTTGTGTATCGTGAAGTACAGTTAGAAAGGATAGGATTCACTTAACTAGGTTTCATCTGTCAAAAAGTCTCCACTAAACAATGTGCTGTGTATTTGATATCACACTTTTGCTCTCACCGCTCTGTTAATTTTTTCTCTTCACTAAGATTCCTATGAGAGTTTCAGTTATTATGAGTATTAAGAGCCACTGAAGACAGCAGCTAATGGGGTCTCACGGTACAACCAGGAGACAGAATCAGACTGGGAAAATCTAATCTGGGTGAAATAATGTGTGCAGGGACCCAAACCCCAGACTCAGACAAAATTCTGATGACGGTACATCTGTGTATAGTCCTTCCAAGAGATACAAACTCAGCTTCCTTTAGTTTCCTGTGAAAAGAAATTCAAATGTTTTGATCATATTGAGCAAAAGCCTGAGATCTCTAAACCAAAGGTCAATCGGAAGAGTGCTGTATTCATCACATCCAAAATGTGCATTGTTCTACTTTGTCTTGTTTAGAAATATTAAAGTATGTGAGAAGCTGGGAAGCAATGCGGTTTTCAATAACCAACATCATTTATTTAACACGCACTACCAGTTTATTATTTCTTTCCTAGGAGTAATTTCACGAACTGCTGCTTGCAAGCCAACAGCCACCTCGCTTTCTTCATTTCTCGCATGTCTTATATCTCATCACCAGTCACTCGGTCCGTTTGAGTGTTTTTTTCCTTCACTTTCTCATTATTTTCCATCTCACAAAGAGGATCTTGTAACTCAATATTGTGTAAGTGATAGGTGATCTAGAAAGGTATGTTCTGAAGGGATGGATGTTCCTTGATACATCCACTGGATGATATTTTCTCTCAACCAAAAGCAGTGCCTTGCCTGATTTTATATCCTAAATGCAAGTAACCTTTGCTTGTGAACTCTTTTTTTTTATAGCCATAACTTACACTAATAAAAGTTGATGTAACGGGTGGAAAGGAGATAAATTTGAGTTTATAACGAGGATGTTACTTTATTATTCCCAATAGATCTTGTGTTCTTTGTCATCAGCAATTAAATAAGGGTCTCAGGACTCATAAAACATAAATAAGTTTCTAGTAATTGATTTTATTGAAGTTACGCTAGGATAAAGCCAAGAATATTTTCATAGGATTTCTTCTTACGGCAGTGTTTCACATATCATTCCAGTAGGCAGAGATTGGATGATACTTCAAGGTTTCAGTTGATGCCTAGTTCTGTTCTCAAATGTCCTCAGAAACCCAAGACATTCAGAAGTGTTATTATCACTATTGAGAAGGATAACCAAGAGTTATAAAAAGTAATGTCATATTAGTATGCTGAGCTATAAAAGGCTCAAGTCACCAACTTCTGACAATTACCAGTTCTGCTGATAACCCACTACTATTATGGACTATTGTAATATAATGGGTTATTTTGCTGAATTCAAGTACCTACAATATTTGAACTGGCACCAAGTATGAAAAGTTTCATTAAAAACCTCCTAATATAGCTTCTCTAACAGTAATGGAACACCTATCTCTGACAAAACAAAACAAAAAGAAGGATATAAATAAAGGACCATTTCATAGTGAATATATATATATATATTCACTATATATATTTACTATTCAGATATATATATATATATATATATATATATATCTGTATATCTATCCTAACTAGGATAGATATACAGTTAGGATAGATATACAGTTAGAATAGATAGTTAGGATAGATATACAGTTAGGATAGATAGTTAGGATAGATATACAGCTGCTTTCTCTTAGTTCAATAAGAAGAAAGTTTTGTACTAATATTGTTTATACAAGACATCATGTCTGCATCTTGTCCTCTGAATAACCACTACAAAGACAACAATATGCAATGTAGTCATTATTGCAACTGTCCTATTAACCTGTTTTGAAACTGTTTCATTGCTATTTTATGTTCTCATTAAAATGAATGAAAAATAAAACAAAAATAAAAGAAAAGAATGAAATTAAAAAGAAGCAAGGGAAAAAAAGAAAAGGATTAAATGGGTCTCTGAGAAACACTTCAAGTTAAATCTGCATGGTTCTCCCGTTGGGTAGAAAACTGGACCACCAGCCTCACAAAGTGGTAATGATTGAGCATGTTGTAATGAACTAGCCATGCACACAGGAAAGGCATGTAAAGCCATAATAAAACCTGATCAGGTAAATACAGAAACATTACAATGGATATTCTCAGTCGTGGATAAAAGTCACATGCTTACTTCTTATTGCAGAACTAAGATATTAGGCAATGCACTTGAGAAGGCATGCAAAAGGATACATGTTGTAGAGGAGAAAGACCAAGGGGAGGAGGAATGGGATTGGGGTGATGGATGCATAGATGAACAAGAAAGTGCATGTCCAGAATGCAGGATCAGGCAGGATCAGAGAGGATAAGTCAGTCTTTCAGCAAGCAGCAGTCAAGTTTAATCAGGGAGAAATAGCCACCACCTGTGATGAAGTGGAAGGCAAGCTGCGCTGGAAGGAGGCCGCTTTGTCCACAGAGCTGGAAAGTAGATGGCCAGGAGAGAGCAGCGCAAGGCAGCCTTCCTGGAGCTTGCTTTCCTTGGGGTTGGAAGAAGACTGCATTTCCTTCATGCGGTACGAGCGTAAGGGCCCCTGTTGTCATCTGTTAGCGGGAGCACCTTTATCTTTGCTTCTCCCGCACCCTCTCTGTTTCTCTATATCAGTGCTGCCTGTTGCCTGGTCTTGAGAGCAGCATGGGTTGGAAAATTAACCCAGTTTGAAAAATGATTATATCTGGAAGATGAAGGAGAAAGCACAGTTGGGAGGAGAGTCGGGCGGAGCGGGAGTGCTGCCCTACCCGGAGACTTACGGACGCCTTGATGACCCAGCCTAAAGGTCTGTGCTACGGGTCAGACACCGCTTGCACATCCCCAGCTGTCACGTGTTAGAGGCCTGGGCATCCCCAGTGAGGCTACGTGAATGTGACGGCGCCTTTTACAGACTGTGTCACAGCAGAAAGTAATAGGTCGTTGGAGATGCTGCCTCTAGGGGGAATGGGTGCGGCTTTACTAGAAACCCGGTGGGTTTTGACATAAAAGGATTGCTGTAAAAGTGCAGGAATAGGGCTGCCTTGTCTGTTGGACTTCCTAGCTACTGTGAGATCGCTCTTTTCCTTGTGTTGAGACCACTGAGATGTCATCTGCCGTTTGACCCTTGGCAGGCTGCGCAGAAGCCGGTTCTGTGGTTTTGACCTTCCAAAATTGTGTACTACACAGAATACTTTGCTTTGTAAAGCACTCAGCCTTATGTATTTTGTTATAGTAATGGAATATAGTTTAATATAATATGATTTCTTTATACTTAAAATGAAAGGGGCCGGGGAGATGGCTCAGTAGAATAAGCACTTCCCTGGCAAGCGCAAGGGTCTGAGTT
>NDGN011465381.1:0-11294 GCA_002564285.1 Tympanoctomys barrerae
TAATGGGAGTAACATGGAGATGGAGAGAGGGTGTAAGATTTTAGGTGTGTTCTGAAAGTATGGCTAACAGCAGAGACTTGGTAGTGGATAGGATGTGAGATATGCCAAAAGAAAGGAGTCAAATGTAGCTGTGATCTATGAGGAGCTTGAAAGATGGAGTTGCCAGTTGCTGGATGGAAGTTTAGCAGGAAGATTGAGTAGTGGGAAGATTTAGTTGGATTTGAGGCATGTTAACTTTGAAGGGCTTACTGTGTCTCTAAGTTCATTGACTAGACAAATACATGAGGCACCCCATAATATATAAGAGAGTTGGATTAAGATGAAAAAAATAGAATTTAAAAACATGAGATGAGACAAAGTAACTTAAACGGACTATGGAATGGGTCTGAGAACTGAGTTCTCAAGCATGTCTGCATTACATAGGAAGTAGCTAGTAAAGTATATTGAAAAAGAATGCTCAGCAAGGTAGCAAATAGCCAAGATAAAGGAAAGAAAGAACTCAGTGTTGCTGGTGGGCCAGGTGCCAATGGAAAAGTCATTGGCTACCAGTAAGAAGGCTGTTTTGATTCAATAGTGCAATCCTGACTGGAGGGAGATTTGGCAAGAAAGGCACTGGAGACAGGCTAGATCATAACCTGGAGGAATTTTTCTTTAAATTGGAGTAGGAAGTGAGGAAGATTCTGGAGGGGAAAGAGAGGACATTTTATTGGAGCTCTCTTAGTATATTTAGGTGTTTGTAAATATGATCCAGTAGAGAAAAAATGATGAAGTAGTAGTAAAAGTGATTAGTTGCAAAAGAATATCCTATAGTAGATGAGAAAGATGTAGATAAATGGAAGGATTAACATTAGGAAAGAGACAGACTGTTCATCTTTGTAATAGCAAAGCTGGAAGAGATTAAATGAATGAATCGAGGTAGATTTGAATGACTTAGAAAGAGGAAACTGAGCACACTCAAGTGGAGTAAATTGAGGAGATGTTCAGAAAGTAATTACTTAGAAGGAAGCAAGATGGGAAAGCTAGCAAAAGCTGGAAAAGCAACTTTTAGCAGTGGCAGGGAGCTCTGACCACTGTAGGCTTAAATACTCAAGTAGAAGGGCTATTACTGGAACCCAACATGGGCTTTAGCTGTAGCTCTAGCTGTAGGAGAGGACCATGTGACAGGAGATGAGAACCTCAGTAGTGGAGGTGCATCAGTTGCTAATCCATAGCCCAGAACAGAAGGGCATACACCTCTGCATTTAATTCTGGGCCCCAAGTTCTCATTGAGGACCCTCAATTTTCTAATCTTCCCACTTGCTAAACTGACCAGCATCCAGAAAGCAGTCCACAGAGGACAGCTTCCCGTAGCTCAGTGCAGGGTGGCAAGTGTTAGAGGTGAAACCAAAGAGGAAAATGAAGAATGTCCAGCAGAGGGGTATGGAAATGTAGGGGAGTTATCATCCTGATTACCTCTATATTCTCAGTGAAACAAAAAGCACCATTCTAGCTGAGAGCAAGGATTATGGGAGAAGTGCTGAAAGTTGGCAGAAAGAGAAAGTGTAAAATAATAATTGAGGAATTCAAGAAAGAGAAAAGATTAGGGAAAGAGTCCTTCATACTGAGATTAAATTCAAGGATTTCTTAGTTTAGTGGTGATGAACATAAAGTAAGATAAATAGCCCGAGTTTAAAATCTGCAGCCCTATTCAGCTTATAGAGAAAAGGACAGAGTTGTTCAAGAGTCAGATTTAAACACGGTTGGATTTTACCCTTTGCAGGTAAAAGGACAAGGAGTGGAAGGCACATGGTAGGAAGAGGCATAGGTATAGTGAGAGGGTGGGTGAATAAAGAGAGATAATACAGCGTAAGAACAGGGAGGGTGATGAATTTATTGGTGATGGCCAGGACCATGTTATGTATCATCAAGGGAACATCATAATGTTAAGGATATCACTGGAGGTGAGGAGTTTAAGAGGGCAAAGGCCAGTGAATTGAAGAGATCAACCCCATAGGTGGTAAAGAACTCACTGTACATTATGACAATAGTAGGAAAAGAGTCACAATGATCCTGGAGTTGGTATTCTCAGGGAAGAAGGGGAGTGATGTGGTAGTCTGTGGATGATGTAATGGGTTCAGTGAATTTTGTGCTGTAACTGTAGAAAGCTATTAGGTTCTCTTATGCTTCTTGTTATCTACTCTAAAGAATGTCTTCTCACCCTCAATTTAAGGCTGTTTAGTAATGAATAACTAAATAACTGTCTCCCTTTCCTCCCTAATCTAATTCAACAGTTAAAAATGTTCTAGGACTGCAACAAATTACTAAGGCCATAAGATTACCCTCACCTTGATTGCTTTATATACAATCATCCAAATTCTGCGGCCAAGACTCTTCTGTCAAGTCCCATAAGATTAAGTTCTTTCTCTCTCAGACCTTCACAGAACCTCTCACCCCCAATCTTTTTTTTTTTTTTGTGGCAGAACCAGGGATTGAACTCAGGCCCTTGTGCTTGCCAGGGAAGCGCTTATTCCACTGAGCCATCTCCCCGGTCCCAACCCCCAATCTTATCTGCAGACCAGAATGTGGTTTTTTGCTTTAAAAGACCAGGCAAACCTTGCTTCACTGCTGGTTAGCACCACCCTGCGTGTAGTATGGCTGATCAATCCCCAGCCCTGCTAATAAATGGCTCTTTAAATTTTAATCTGTTCTGCTCTCGGCCTCTTATTTAATTCAAACCCAGAACAGACCACAGCTGCAAGGAGTAATGGGTAGGCCACTTGCATGTTTGAACTTCAAAGTTGAAGGAGCTGGTCAGCAGGAGAAAAGGATACACTGTGGAAGAAAAGCTCCCGTTCAGCCTCCAGTCTCTGTAGTCTGAGAAATGCAGGACGGAAAATGCACTCCAACGGGACTTCAGGAAAAGCAGCAAGTCAGGATTTCAGTGGGCCAGGACTCTTTGAAAACAGAAGGATGAAGGAAGAAAAAGGTGCCTACTATGTGCCAGGAACTGTTCTACCACTTTTAATATGTTAATACATTTAACACTCCAAACAAGCTCTCTGAAGGAGATTTAATGTCTATCCCTATTTTCTCACTGGGGAATGTGGGCAGGTTAAGTAAATCACTCTGCTTCTGATTACATGAGTAGTGACAGCACTGGATCTTCAGTTCCGGTAGTCTGCAGCTAGAGCTCAAGGTGTAAATCCTCAGGGCCTTATCACTCAGCAACATTGAGAGGAAGGGATTTTGCTGATGCTGTTCCATAAGCTTCAGAGAAAACAGGAAAAGGTTTTGCATCAGACTAGGCACTAGGAAGTCTTACGGATGAAGGATAAACTGAGATTTGGACCCTCCTTCCGTGAAGGTGTACACAGTTATGTCAGTGGCCTCCACAGTGGATAGCAGAGGTGAGCCTGTGAGTGCTGGGGTTGTGGTGCTGAGGGTGAAGAAGAGCCCTTCCCACAGCCCTGTGTCCTGTCCCTCACTCACGGTGATGGGGGGTGACCCCTGGGAAGAGGCAGTTTTGTGTGGAGCATGAGGAGATCTGGGTCACCTCTTCGCTCAACTCACTGCCATTACCTTATTTTATGCTTTTAAAAAATGATACTGATGGCAGATAGGAGATTTCTGAGCATGAACAAAATTAAAATCATCCCAATTTCCCATCTTCATGTTATTTTGAAATATGAACCTTCTCATCAATTTATTATAGAGACTTTATCAGTTTTATAAGATGGAAACCTTTATAAATCTTATGTGGTTATGCTTTTTATTTTATGAAACACTTTAATATGTAGTATTTCACTTACCTACTTGATTAAATACCAGTGTTAAGCCCTAAAATTTTACACATTTAAGGGGTGGATAAAATGAAATATTGGGTTTGGTGTATGAATAGGGATTTGGAAATTGTAGTATATCTATATATACTAAAACTTTTCAATAAATCTTTTTTTTCTGAGCTTCTTAAAAAGAAAATACTTTTATGTTCTTCAAAAGGCAAAACAGAGAAAGATTAGCATGAAACTTTTGCCAGCAGCTTTTCAATTAGCATTTATTACTCTAATCTGCTGAATTTTAAGTGGAATGGCTTAGATGTTCATCTTCGCTTTTGGGAAAGCATGCAATAATGGTATGAGAAACCATTTGAAGTGTCCAATCCAGCCCAACTGCATTTTCATTATTATTGATGAATCAGCAGGAAGACCATCTATACATCAAATTTATTTATTAAATTTTGAGCTGTTCGTGCCGTGGCATTTGCTGTTCACAGAAGCCATCAGGAAATTGGAGGCAATTTTTAGAGTGATCTTTCTTTTGTTGTTAAAGAGAACACTACTACAAAAGAAAAACTGTTAGGGCGAGAGGTAATTTTTTTTTTTTCCTTGTAGAAAGTTCAAATCAGGATGCTTTCTTGTAAGTAGAAGAAATTCTACTGCTGTGCAGCTTCACTTCTCTCTCAGCAGTTTTTTATTGGTGTTGATTTCATTTGGTAGAATTTAAGAGTGATTAAGCATACCTTGCTTCTTCTTGATTTACTGGGTGCAGCACTACATGGTCAGGGTGTGTAAATACAGAAGTGGGCAGCATATCATTTTTTAAAAATTAAATCATTTTTTAGGGCCGGGGAGATGGCTCAGTAGAATGAGCGCTTGGCTGGCAAGTGCAATGGTTTGAGTTCAATCCCTAGTTCTGGAAAAAAATTTTTTTTTCTTAAATTAAAAAAAAATCTTTTATTTATTTATTTCACACAGGGTCTTGCTACACAGCTCAAACTTGTAGTGAGTTCCTCTTGTCTCAGCCTCTCCAGCACTGGGATTACAGGTGTGTACCACCACGTCTGGCTCCTGTGGCTGGCACGGGGTGCTGGAAGACCCAGAGCACAGCATGTGGTGAAGGGGATTGAAACCAGGTCCTTGAGCTTGCCATGCAGACACCTAGGCTGCTGAGCCACCTCTCCATCCTTTAAGTCTTATAAGCTAAAGGGTGATAGTTTGATCACACCAACCTCTTCGATGCCTTATTTTTCAAATTGTTCAACAGCTGGGACATAATGTTATTTACTGTGGTCAAGTTGCAGGACAAGTATAAGTGCTCTTAGGTCTTCTACACTGTGTTAAAAGTTTCTTTGTGTTTGCAGAGCTCCTTGTGCTTCCCCCTTCCCAGCTCAGAAAGTGCTTTGCTATTGGATTAATTCCTTCTTTTTTGCCAGAACGTAAACCCACTATAGTGGCCATGTTCATCCTCTTTATCTTGGTATTGCTAGAACCTAACATGACGAAGAGGGATCTGACAAAGAACAAATGATCATTTTGTTCAATGACCGAGCAGCTGAATCAATGAGCTACTGCTTGAGAAAAGACTGCTCTTAATTTATGTAGTGAAGGAGAAAAAATAGAATGAATTGGAAACTATCCCTTCAAAAAGTGAAAATAACAAAGACAGATATTTGTCCTTATGTACTTTAGTGGCGAGTTATTTTAATTAGAAGTGTGTGTCTTCCTTAATGAGAAATGTTTAAGGTAAACTAGAAGGCTATGGTTAATCTGGAAAACTTCAGCATTTAGAAAATAAGGGTAAGTGTTTCACTCAACTCCAGTCCTCATCTTAGTATATTGTCATCTCAGCACTCCAAACAATGATCCTTTCTATTTGCTAGCATTTCACATATGACAATATAGAGATGAGGTCCTATAATTCAGAAAATGCTTGATGTGACCCATTGCTTATCAGCAGTAATATCAAAACTAACTTTAAGAAGTCTCTTAAGCATGAATATATATGATTGTTTTAGAAAGTTTTAGCTATTACTTCATAAAGAAAATTGAAAAATAGTGAAAAAGAAGATAATTGTAATTATCATTTTGACATAAAACAATGGACCCTATTTCTATTTATAAAACATTGGATTGATACTGTGAAATAAATCTTACAGAATTATAATTTGAGATTCATTTCTGTATAAAGGCTGTATTTTTTATTTTATTTTTTTTTAAGGCTGTATTTTTAAAAAAATCTTTTATTTATTTATTTGGTACAGGGTCTCACTATACAGCTCAGACTTGTAATGGTCCTCTTGTCTCAGCCTTCCAGTGCTGGGATTACAGTCATGTGCCACCATGCCTGATTTTAGTGGCTGGTACAGCACATCCAGCGTTCCAGAGCCAGCATGGCATGCAATACAGGTGATCAAACCCGGGTCCTTATGCTGCCAGGCAGGCACTTAAGCCTCTGAGCTATTGCTCCAGCCCAGAATGCCTGTATTAAAAGCAGAAACAAATCCTATCTTAGTTTGTACTTAACAGTTTCTCTAAGTGAAAGGATATACGCTTTTCAGGTTAACTGTTGTATGACAACAAGTTTTCAAAAATTTGAGGGCTGGCCAGATAGCTCAGTGGATTAAAGCATCTGCTTAGGCAGATGCAGAGGCCGGGGGTTCGATTCCAGGCCTGCACTTCCAGCCCCACCCCTGGCATGTGCTGAGCGGGCAATTGAGACTGGGTATGGTGGCACACACCTATAATCCCAGCAGTCGGGAGGCTGAAAAACAGGAAGGATCATTACAAGTCTGATCTGTGTAGTGAGACCCTGTAGGCCCTGTAATAAATACATTAAAAAAATTGGAGGCAAGGGGCTGGGGATTTAGCTCAGTAGTGTAGTGCCTGTCTGGCAAGCATGGGGTCCTGAGTTTGACTCCAGGTACGCCTCCAAAAAAGAAAAATTTCTGGAAATATTAGTTTGGGTACTTAGTTCTTGCTTAGCATTCCCAATACTGTTTCAGGCAGATGAAAGCTGTGGCTGGAGTCACACAATGGTCGGTGGGCTGGTCGCCTGGCACTTTCTCTGTAGACTCTCTACGTCCCAACTTGAGACTTCTCGCTTGCTACCAAGGGGAGCTAGACCTCTTATGCAGAGCTTGGATTTTGTGAGAGAACTGTTTTAAGCAGTAAGAGGCAAAAGGTGTCAGTCTTTTATAGCCTAGTCTCAGAGTTTGCGACAATTTCTTTTTCTGACACATTCTCACATCGAAAATAGTCATAAAACTCATCCATTTTGAAAGGTAGAAGGCTTAGGTATCATCTTTTAATAAGAAAGAATGTCAAAGAATGTGTGGTTTTCCTTTGCCAACACAGCCTAATGCCCCCTAAGCTGAAACTTGCTCTTTCTAGTCATTATTTGGTTGTAAAGGAATAAATGGAAAATGTTAGCATAAAATTAGCTCTTAGAAATTATGGATGCACAGAATCAAAACATGCTACATTTGAAATGCTTGTCTTTATTTTATGCATACTGTTCATTGATTCTTTTAGACCACTTAAATTGTGACTTCAAAAGGTAAGAAGAACTGAATGCAGAATAGATGAGATCCAATTTTCTATCAGTTCATAGAATTAATATGCACCTTAAGGCTATCATGGCTGGTGAAGCAATTATAGGTAATGTTCTTGAGAATTTATTTCACCATTAGGTCTTTGCATTATGTACGACCAAATAGTTGTGGTATCCTCAATGTTTTTACTTTCTTCTTCTTTTTTTGTCTCTAAAGAAGATTATCTTATTTCTTACCAATTATAGAGATTTAAACAATTAAAGAAGGAATATGCAAAGCCCAAAGGAAAATTGGAAATGCTGTTTATATGAACTTGTTCTTTTTAAAATCTTCTTATTTAAAATCCAACAAACCAGTATCTGGTACACTATATGTTTTCCTCTATTGGCATAACATAGATTCCATAGCTTTACAAATTCCTTACTGTTCTGGGTGACATGATTCATTGTCAATGCTATGATTTCATTGCATATATCTTTATAAAACCTTAATATCTTAATAATAACCAATTCATTGAACACAAACTACATGCTAGGTGCAGTGCTAAAGGGTTATCTTTGCATTATCTCAGTATGTCTTCCCAACGATTCTGTGAAGTAAGCACTAATATTGAGAGGCTATATCACTTATCCCAGTTAATGTAACTGGTAATTGGTGGCCGGGCAATTCATACCTAAGTGTGCCTGATTGTGAGATCTCACTCACTTTTTCATATACTCTTCAAACACACATTCAGTGACTCCAAGATCTATGATATGTATTTTTGTCTGTGACTGTTATAGATTAGGGAGAAACTATGGTGGGGCAACCATCAGACTTCCTATGTAGTTGTGCAGGTAAGAATTGGAGAGAAACAAAAATTGAGAAAATAGAGATTTACTAATTTTAGAGCAACATTGTTTAACTAAAAAGACATTTAAACCTGTGCATATGATTTTTTATTGTATATTACTATTCTGTAAGCTAAAATGCAACTTAGAATTTTCATATTTACATTGATACTGTATATATTTAAGTGATTCAAATTCATAGATAGTATATCACCAGTAAAATATTTTCCAACACAAAATCATGTTTTTTGTTTTTTTTGCTGTGGGGAAAAAAAGTGGGGATTGAACTCAGGACCCTTCACTTGCCAGGCAGATGCTTATTCTACTGAGCTATCTCCCCAGCCCTGGGAATTTTGTTTATATATGCTTCAGTAATAAAGTATAATTGATTTTTTTTCTGTATTTCATACAAGACTCTTAGGTGTAATTTCAGGCTTTGTTTTTTTCACTTGCTTCTTAAAATCACATTTGGACTTTTCACTCTAGTTTATATTATTGTTCCAAGTTAGTGAGGTGTGGAAAAAGATTACATTCAAGTTCTTCCAGGGACTCAATAAGGTTTTTCTAATCTTTATATTCCATAATTTATGTGACCAGATTAGATCACTTTTCCTCACGTTAGCCTGTGTGGGAGGGGCAGGGTCAGAGGCTTTTCCCCAAGATCTGCATCATTACCTCATGCCTTTACTTCCCTTCTGTATCAGTCACGTTCTGTTACTGGGACAAAATACCTATCATCCACTGTTCACAGGAGGAAGAGTGAATTTTGCCTCACACTCAGTGGGTTCAGTTCCTAGAGGCTGGCTTCAAAGCAGAAATGGCAGAGTGGAATGCCATGGAAGAGGAAAGCTGTTCACAGCATGGTGGCCAGGCAGCGGAGAGTAAGGGAGAAGCCAGGAACAAGAATACATCTTCCAGGTTATACCCCTCCTGTCAACTTCTTATCATATCCTAGCAACTCCTAACAGCAGATTCAAACATCAAAATCATCATGAATCTATAAGTATAACATCCCCAGGATCCAATCACCTTCTAAAACATGAAATTTTGTGGGGAATATTTTAATTTTCTTTCTTTTTGTCTTTTTTTGAGACAGGGTCTTGCTATGTAGCTCAGGCTAGCCTTGAACTGACTTTATAGCCTAGACTGGGCTTGAACTCACAGCAAACCTCCTGCCTTAGCCTCCTGAGTGCTGGGATTACAGGCCAGTGCCACTATGCTTGGCTTTGGGGACATTTTAGATCTAAAGTATATACTCTCTGTCCCTTACTGCTTTTTCCTCTTCAGTTTAAAGCCTATTTTGCAGGCACACCTGATGATTTACTCTATATTTTCTTGTTCCTTTGTCCACCTGAGTCTCACTGTAGACTGTTTCTGGCACTCCAATCACTCCCCACCTCACGTGTTAGGATTTACCTGTCTTTTTAAGCTTGAAGGATTTTTTTGTGTGGTTCTGCAAGAGCTTGTTCTGCTGTGCAGGTAGAGCCCAGAAATACGTGATATTGAAATTCCTGTGGGCAAATGTTAGCAGTAGGTGATGGAATTTAGTGGACAAATGTTCCAGCTTCCTTTTCTCCCTAGAGAAGAATTTTGAAAGGTGCTTCCCCCTCTTCTTGAGAGGATCCCTAAGGAGATTTAGCTTCAGTTCTGCACAGTGGTCTCCAACTCACTAACACAGCTATTCACCTTCCTTCCTTCTTGTCTGATTTTCCATTTGTACCTTCTCAAAATAGCCCCGTGAATAAACCAGTGCACCCATGTCTTTGTTGCAGGTATAGGAACAATCTCTTCAATGTGTGGGAAGAGATTGGGCTCTGTTCTTTGATACCTTGTTATTATGAGTGAACTAAGGCCTTTGAAGTTAAAAACCAAGTATCTTCCATTTTTCTCTTCTATTCCTTTTTGACAACTCAAATGGGACCAAATAGTCAAGGGTTATAAGTTAAAGGTAGTGAGAAAAAGCAAAGGCAAACATTATTTGATCAAATGTATCTGTCAACCAGGGGCAGCCTTCTTGGATAAAGGAAGACTCTTCTTGGTTAAGAGTGTTTGTGTAGTCACATCGCACCTGGGACTGCTGCTTCTGGTGCAGCAACCAAATACTCGGAGTTGTTAATCATCTGTTATCCCTTGCCATAAGGAACTATTCTCTAGTTTATCTGCCTATGCAAATAGGCCAATGGCCAGCATCCTTGTAGTATATGGAGACCATCTTCCTGGACAGCTGCTGCTGAGCATAGATATGGACTCAAGTAGCCTACAAGCTGCTGGAAGCAGGTGCCAGCCATAACCATTCAGGAAGACTGATTTTATTATGGGCTTGGTATGTGACTGGGGACTGTGCTTCACTGACCTGCTTTGATGAAGTGAAACAGAAATGGTGAGGATGTTTTCTTGTTGAATGGATGAGGTTTATGGTTTCTGATAAACGGTGAACACCATGTGGAGGATTCAGGAGTTTCGGCGAACAGTCTGTATCTTACAGGTGTTAACATGTATCAAGGTCATTCACAACTACTTCAAATAACTGCCACAAGGTAGGGGGAAGTATAACTTACAATGAAAGAGAGGCAAGATAGCCCAGGGATATTTATCGTTCTTTTAACAGATGCTTATTTTTGTCATATAGAACTGATAACCACAGAAGTTCTTGAGAGATGGTTTTGTTTAGGTTTTCCAAGATTCAGACCCCAGCATGAATTTGAATACACATAGTCTATTTGAGAACCATAGGGTTGTACTGGGAATGTGAGACAAGAAAAGGAAGAAATCCAACAAACGGTGTGGTATTGTGCTACTGTAGTTCAATTCAACTCAGAAATTCTGGGAGATGATATAGGAAATGTCTTAAAGTTATCTCCTCACCAGCTCTAACTCTATAACAGGTATAGAAGCAGTGGTGTTTACTGTAAAATTCTCATTGGCTGAGGTTTATTTTCTGGAGAATCATCAAATGTTACCTAGGTTTCCCTTTATGGAAGGAACTATTGTCCAGCTCTTGGGATCTGTGAGTGGACAACTTGCATCTCCATTAAATAACTGTCTCAATTACAGAGTACCATGTATACCTTTCCTAAGGATCACATTGAATGTTGGCCATTGTAGGCCAACCTGGGACAACTCCAGTTTAGCTCTAGAATTTCCTTAGGGTCAAA
>NDGN011465387.1:0-13331 GCA_002564285.1 Tympanoctomys barrerae
TGTGTGTCTGTGTGTCTGTGTGTCTGTGTCCAAGTGATGCATGTGTGAACAGGGAGCAGAGGCCCATTTCCCAGAGCCTTCTCTTTGTCCTACATCTCACCAGTGCTGCCCTCTACCCTATGACGTGAGCTGGGACTTACAGTCAGGTTTCCACAGAGACCACCTGCCAAAAGAGAGAGGGGCCCCCCTTCTCTCAGGCAGAGGAAGGTCCTCATGGGCAGACTTCAGGCAGAGGAGTCAGGTGAAAAGAAGGCTTGGACAGATGTGTCTTGGACAGATGGGCATAAACCCAGGTCTCAGTTCCCCCTTGGTGAGGAAGGTGCATATGCAGGTGACAGATGGCCACAGTCAGGCACTAGGTTTGAGGTCTGTGCTGTCACCTCTGTAAATGGATTGTCCGTGTAGTTTAGTTGAAAATAAAGATATTTTAGTTTAAAATATCTTTCTATATCCTGGAAAAATTGGTTCCAGGAAATCGAGGATATTCAGACCCCTTATATCAAATGACATAACTTACACACATCTTCTAATAGACCACATCATCTCTCGATGATTTAGGATGTCTAGTACAATGTAAGCACTATGTAAGTAACTTTCACATAGTACTATTTAGGGAATCATGACAAGTACAAAATCTGTATGTGTTCAATACAGGTGCAGTACTTTTCTGATACTTGCAGGCCAAAGTTGGTTGAATCCTGAGTTTCAGAATCTGAGGGTTTGAGGGCCCAGTGGAACTCTTAGAGTTGAAGTCACTCGTTTTAATCTCTGCTCCTTAGGCAGCACAGAGGTAATGAGTCCAGCTGTGGTCCCATGTTCTCTATCTGCTCTATTTGAAGGAAGGGCTGAGTAGAGCCTGAATCCATAATGTCCCTAAGTAAGGGAGCCAGTGCCAGCGGTGCAGGGCATCTGCTTCGGCCATGACAGTGGCTTTTCTGCCTCAGCCTCCTGTCTGGGAACATAAGCTTGCGCTACCTTGCCTGACTTTCATTTTATTTGATTTTTTGGAGGTACCAGGGATTGAACTCAGGACATTGTGCTTGCCAGGGAAGCACTTATTTCACTGAGCTATCTCCCTGGCCCCATCCTGACTTTTATTATTGGTTCTTATTTTTCAAAAAGTTTAAAACAATAATATAATTATGTGCTCCATTTTTCTCCCTGGATTTACTATGTTTCTCGCCTTCCCACTTTGGTGAAACCTTACTTATCTGGTTTTACTTAATATTTTGATCTTCTTTCTCTATATTTCCTTTTTTCCTTTATATTTCCTTTGCCAGATTTTATTCCCTCGATGTCCCCCCATTTGTTTTCATATTTTCCTTCTCTTCCCCATGGATATGATAGAGTGTTTCTCACCCTTTCCTTTTCTCCTCAATACTTTGCTTTCTTACTCATCTTCTGTGGCTTTTGTCCCCTCTGGCCCAGCCCTTAAGAGAACGGAGGACACCATGCTGTAGTCCCACCACCCTTTCCAACAGCCCCCGGCCAGTCCAGGGCTCTGTGTCCGCTGAGTGGAGCTGCAGGTCCTAGAGGCCCGCCTGCCCATGTGTCCTGGGGGCCTCCGGCTCAGCTGGCCACAAGCCCCTGTGCTCTGTGCAGTGGGCCTGGGTAGGGCAGTCATGTCTGCATACATTCTTACATGCAGGATTATTGTTCATAGGTCACCAAGAAATTTCTCTCCCTACATTTCATGCTATTACAAGATATGTGGTAGGCCAGGTGCACATGTGCACATTCCATCCCCCTCAACCTGAGGAAAGGCTGCTGGGACTCAGTCTTGCCCTGATTGTGTGGCAGCCAGGGAACTTCCTCTATACCTCCTTGTCTGTTTCAGAAAGGGAACACCGCTCTGCACATTGCTGCGCTCGCAGGCCAGAATGAGGTGGTCCGGGAGCTAGTCAACTACGGTGCCAACGTCAATGCCCAGTCACAGGTGACCATCATGTGCTGCTACACAGTGGGAGTGCTACACACACACAGTGGCAGTCTAGGGTTATTAGCCCACATTATCTACCCTTCATCACTTTTTGTGGTTCTTCTATTGGTTGGAGTTGGGTCATTGTGGACCCCACATCTGTTCAATAAATCAGCCATATAATACGTTTAGTTAAGGCGCAATTAGGGGGATAAATATTATGTGTGCTAGGGAGGAGTTAATGAAGTGAGCAGAAGCAGAGGGGAACATGGGAGCCTAAGGCTGACTGGAAAGGGCGTGTCCCCACCTTGTAGCCTTTTGGAATAATTCTACCAGTCCAGTTGAGAGTGACAGCAGGTAGGACTGAATGGAGATGAAGAAGAAGCTGTCTTGTGGGGGGAGCTGTTTTATGACCCTGGCCACTGTGTGTGGACATGAATGGCTTTTCTCTGGGTTTACAGAAAGGCTTCACGCCCCTGTACATGGCAGCACAAGAGAATCACCTGGAAGTAGTTAAGTTTTTACTGGAAAATGGAGCCAATCAGAACGTGGCCACAGAAGTGAGTATTGTTGGAGACATTGGGGTGGGACATCCTTGCCACACACATCACAATGGAGGTCACATGCCAGTGAATGCTCCAAGACTACAGGCCTCAGAAAATGGTTCTGGGTGCCCTTGGGTACTGTGAGGGAATGAGAGGCAAAGTCACAGGTCTTAGAAGCCCAGCCACATAGCAAAGAAGTGATGCTGGGCTCAAGGATGTCGTTCCTGCCATAGCCAGTGCTGAAGGCTGGTAGGCTGAGTGCTGGCTATGTTGGGCTCACAGGCAACCTGAGGCCTTCTGAGAAGGGGTCTTGTTGTAAACCCATGGTACACCCTTGGGCAAGTCCTCTTAGTGCTGGTCTCAGTCTTGCCTGTGAATGGTAGGATGGAGCTAGACAGGGCTGAGGTTTCTCTAGCCCTCTGACACTGAATGGCTCAGTGACCGTATGACTTTATTACAGCTTCACCACTTCATGAGATCCCAGAACATTCATGGGAATATGCAAGGGAATCAGTACGAGTAACCCAGTCCAGTGCTCTGGGCCTGACTTGGTTTCTAGTATGTGACAGGTGTTCTGCCATTTCAAGGCTCAGTACAGTACCAGAAGATGGGATGAGAGGGAGCTTAGGCCAAAAACCAAGGAGCAGTAAAAAGTCTCATAAACTGGCCAGGGTGGCTCCCAGCCATAATCCTGGTACTCTGAGAGGCTGAGGTAGGAAGATTAAGTTTATGCTTAGCCTGGGCAACTTAGCGAGAGGCTTAATGAGATCCTGTTGCAAAAAAAAAAAGAAAGAAAGAAACTAAAAGGCTGGGAATGTAGTTCAGTATAGAAGTCCTGGGTTCATTCCCCAATACCTTAAAAAACAATAAAATAAAAAGACTTTCATAGCACACATTCAGGCTGGAACTAAAAGTAAGGAAAGGTAAGGCTAAAAATAAAAAAAAAATAAAAAAAATAAAAAAATAAAAAAAAACCCTCACTGCAGGCCCTGTAAGAAGGAGGAGCAAGCAAGTGGGACCCAGAAGGGGCCCTGGGAGGAGGTGCTGTGCAAGCTGAGCCTGCAAGAGGCAGGGGGCTTCACACGCAGAGCAGTGCTGGAGCAGTCCTTTCAGTCTGGGCCCCCTGTGAGCAAGCACACCAGGTGGACCTCTGTGTCCTGTCTGCAGCCTAGGCACACTGGTCCTTCCCTTCCTCCACAGGATGGCTTCACCCCACTGGCCGTGGCGCTGCAGCAGGGCCACGAGAACGTGGTGGCCCACCTCATTAACTACGGGACGAAAGGCAAGGTACGCCTTCCGGCCCTGCACATCGCGGCCCGCAACGACGACACGCGGACGGCTGCTGTGCTGCTGCAGAACGACCCTAACCCGGACGTGCTTTCCAAGGTGAGGACCTGGAGAGCAGCGGGCCACACTCGGGGAGTCTGCAATGGATAGAGGCACTGTCCCTCCTCAGCTCCTTTCTGCGAGTGAGCCAGACCCTTGATGGCCCACTGCGCATGCGCAGGGCACTGCCGAGCACCCAGGGGGGTGTTAATAGGATGGGTCCAAGCGTCTGGTGGGGCAAGGGTCAGCTGGAGGTCGAAAAGTGGCATGCTGGACTTCTGTCTCCTTTTTGTCCCACCTCGTCCCTCGGCAGGGAGAAAGTGTTCCTACCATTTAGGGGCTGGAGCACGGGGAGGGGCTCTCCAGGAGGTGTGGCCTGTTCTGCACTATTGGATAGTACCTGGCGCCTGTAGGCAGTTCTCTGTGGAGTGGATTTGCACTGTTTGCCATGAAGACCCCTTCCCACCCCAGGCTGGGTATGGAAGGAGGTTGACCAAGCACAGATGTGGTGCGAGTACCCAGAAACAGTACCAGAGGGGTCAGAGGTTGCCTGGACGTGGGCAGCTGAATCATCTGAGGATATAAGTGCCACATCATCTTCGTCATGAACTAGATCTCTTTATAAGTTGCCATCCAGGGGAATAGGCTAGGACTTGAGGGGAACTTCGTGAGCCACAGGTGTACCTCGCTTTTAAATAACTTTCCACCAAAGTGTCTCTTGGCCCCTCTGCAAATGTTGCCACCTGCCACAGTCTGCTATATGCCTTGAGTCCTCCAGAAACCTGGGCTATCCCAGGTGACAGCGCAGGTGGCCGCAGATGACGGGTTTCCTCTCTTTGTTGTGCTCAGACGGGGTTCACCCCACTCCACATCGCAGCCCACTATGAGAACCTCAGCGTGGCCCAGCTGCTCCTCAACAGGGGTGCCAGCGTCAACTTCACACCGCAGGTATCCTCACCGGCTCCTTTCCAGCCTGTCACGCTCGGCCATGGAGCTGTGCATGCTGCCGCAAAGCAGTGGGGAGGTGGCCCTGGAGGCTGGGAGGCCTCCTGCCGCTCATCCTGCAGTGGGTGCAGGTTGGGGTGGGCGGGGCCGGCACCTAGAGAGGGCACCGTCACACCAGCGCCCTGACCAGCCTGCTCCTCCCCCCAGAACGGCATCACGCCCCTGCACATCGCTTCCCGCAGGGGAAATGTGATCATGGTGCGGCTACTGCTGGACCGGGGAGCACAGATAGAGACAAGGACCAAGGTGGGTCCCAACACCTTGCGCTAGGCGGAGTGGGGAGGGATACCGCCTTCGAAGCTGGCCTTCGAAGCTGGGCTGGCCTTCTACACCCCACCGCACCTTCATGGCCTCTGACAAGTGCCTTTGGCATTCTGTTTTCCGCTCTGTCTTCTGCAGGACGAATTGACACCTCTCCACTGTGCAGCTCGGAACGGGCATGTGCGCATCTCAGAGATCCTGCTCGACCACGGGGCGCCCATCCAGGCCAAAACCAAGGTCTGTGTTCCCCTGCAGGGATGTGTTAGAGCCCTGCCCCGGGTCACACGAACCTAGGAGGGTTTCCAATGTCTGGAAAAGAGAGACAGAACCAGAGGGACTGGGGATATAGCACAGGGGCATAAGCACCTGCCTGGCCGGGGGAGGGGGGAGGGAAGAGATGCTACTACAGCTAAAGGCAAATGCACCTGTGATGTTTATAGTCAGAATCATGAAAGCTGGGAAGCTTTGTATCTAAAGGTATTAAGTACCTTTAGATACCTTTAGGGCCTACTCTGTTGTAATAATTAAATTCTGCCAATAGAGCAGAAGAGCAGCCCTGAGCAATATGCAGATTAGTGACCATGAACTAATAAAACTTTATTCACAAGCACAAGTAGTGGGCCAAATTTGGCCCCCTGGCTGTAGTTTGCCTACTTCTCTACATCAGTCCCTAGCACTTTCATTCTAGCTTTAGGATAGACGAGCTAAAAACTACAAATCTGCAGAGACTGGGCCAGATGGAAGAGAAACTAAAAAGAAAAAAGTCCGGCTATGCAGCATGGTGGCACGGTGGGACATGTCTATAATCCCAGCACTCAGGCTGGGGAGATAGCTCAGCGCTCTAAGTGCCTGCCTGGCAAGTGCAAGGACCCAGGCTCCACCCCCAGTACCACATGCTGTGCCTACTCCAGAACCCCAAGGGCGCCATGCTGGCCAATGAATCCAGGCATGGTGGAGAATGCCTATAATCCCCATACTGGGGAGGTTGAGACAAGGGGATCACTACAGGTCCAAGCTGTGTGGTGAAACCGTGTAACAAATAAATAAATAAATAAATAAATAAATAAGAATTTTAAAAAATCCCAGCACTCTGGGACACTGAGACAGGAGGATTGAAAATTAGAACCCAGCCTGGACAATTTAGCAACTTAGACCCTGTCTTGAAGTAACAGAATAAACAAAAAAAAGGTAGGGATGTAGGTCAGTATAGAAGCTCTAGTACAGCCCAAAAAGAAGGGATGGAGTAAGAGAAGGAAGTAGGGGGGAGAGAAAGAGAGAGCTCCCATACTAGGAGGGCGCAGTTGCATATCCCTATCACCCAGCACTCCGGAGGCTGAGCCAAGACCAAAAGTTCAAGCTCAGCCTGGGCAACTTAACAAGACCTTGTGTCCAAATAAGAAATTTAAGTTAAAAAAAAAAAAAGGCTATAGATGTAGCTCAATGCAGAGGCCCTGGGTTCATTGCCCAATAACAACACACACACACACACACACACACACACACACACACACAAAATACTGTTCTCAGACTCGGTTGGAAGCTGGAGTGGAGCCCATTTCTAGGTTCTAGCATGAAGACTTGGATTTCCATGAGGGCCTAACACTCATCCACAGTGCTGCCTGTCCCTCCTGCAGGCCCTCTGCCTATTACTTGGGGTGAATTTAAAAACCTGTCAAAGCAAGGCAGAAAACAGGCTCACTCACAGCCATGGATGTGTATATGCTGTAGCAAATAACAGAGGAGTTTAGATCCAAGTGGTGATTTGCCTCCTTCCTTCCCTCAAGACTATTGGCTAAGAACCACTGTACATGATATGTGCATTCTCAGGGCAACAGGAGGGGTGGGGGCGGATTTTAAAAGCATTAGGCAAAAGGGCTGGGGAGATAGCTCCAAGGAATAAGCATCTGCCTGGCAAGTGCAAGGTCTTGAGTTCAAATCCTCAGTACTCAAAATAATTAGGCATGAAGAAACTTGTGAATTGGGGGTAAAGACACATCAGTAAAGGTGGCTGTTCCCTGCGAGGTTCAGCAAATGTGGGAGTGAGGCCTCCATCAGTGACACAGGCTGGGGAAGTCCTCAGCCCCAGGCTGCTCAGGGGAGGCTTTGTGGAAGAGGCAGTGCTGGCCAGACAGGGTTTGGAGAATTTGGCTGGGTGAGAAGGAGAATGTTGTGGTCAGAGTTTGTCAGGAAGAGGAGGCTCACCGAGGATTCAGGTTGGAGCAGTGGGAAGTGACGTCATGTCAGTGTCACTCCAGTTTGTCACTTGGTGTCTGACTCAGAGGCCATTGTCCTGAATTTCTATGTTCTTCGCTAGAAGGCTTTGTGATCTCTTGTTTCTTCTTCATCCAGAATGGCTTGTCCCCCATTCACATGGCGGCTCAGGGAGACCACCTCGACTGTGTCCGACTTCTATTGCAATACAATGCAGAGATAGATGACATCACCCTGGACCACCTGACACCCCTCCACGTGGCAGCCCACTGTGGCCATCACAGG
The DNA here is from genome assembly GCA_002564285.1 of Tympanoctomys barrerae. Lineage (NCBI taxonomy): Eukaryota > Metazoa > Chordata > Mammalia > Rodentia > Octodontidae > Tympanoctomys > Tympanoctomys barrerae. Next base: position 7,552 of record NDGN011465387.1, read on the forward strand.
GTGGCCAAGGTCCTGTTGGATAAAGGGGCCAAGCCAAACTCCAGAGCCCTGGTGAGTCATTGGCAATGGGAGAAGGGGCTGCAGGACCCAGGGCCTGGTTCAGGAGCAGCAAGGTGTCCCCAAAGACACTACAGATCTCAGGGCTAGTTTTTTGACAGAAGAGCTGACTCAGGCAGCAGTGTGCATGTTATATACATGGGATGGGGCACCAGAGCTGAGGGACAGTGGCATCTTAGGTGCTTCCTCTCCCTAGTTACCCAGGCCAGAGGTCCAGGGCATCTGGGGACCTGGTGGGCCATCTGTCTCCACTGAGCTCATGCAGGATCCCTTATGCCCTTGCCCTTTGCCAGAGGAGAGCTGAGGGGCTGGGTGTTTCCGTGGAGGAGAGGAGGCCTATCATGCATTCACTGTACAGTGTCTCTCAAGTGCTGGCCACAGTCCCACACTCAAGTCTCTGAGGTTTAACCTCAGGACAGTTGACGTTTGCAGCTGTCCTGTGTTGTCCTGGTTACCATCATGAGCTCCTTCCATTGGGCACTGGTAGCTTCTCCCAGTTGTGACAACCAGAAGTGCCCCTAGACATTATCACTGTCTGGGAAGGGTGCAGGCCATCCCTTTCCTCACACACCACTTCCCCTCTTTCTGAGAACCAGGCCTTGGTTTGAGAGAAAGCACTGAAAATACAGACAAAAAAGAACAAACAAAAGGCCCTGCTCCTGTTCCTGTGGAGTTTACATTCTGAAATACCACTTCAGAGCAGAAATCCGTCTCATCAAAACCATCTGCAGTTTCAGGGCAGAAGGAACATGATTTGCTTCTGAAAGTACTCTTTATTGTAAATTTAGCCTTAAGGGAGCTTTACAGAGTGCATCCGGAAATGTGATAGAATTTTCCTAAAAAGCATGTGCAGAAACACGCTCTGTACACAAAGCAACGTCTCCCTGTTTCTTATGCAATCTACTCTAGCAAATATCACAAAGTCAACCTGGGACCTGCATTTATTCATTGGTCTGGGAGCCCAGGGGTGGCCATTCAGTCCCCAGGTTTCCCTGAGCTCATGTGTAACCCTGACATCTGTATCCCTTTGCATGGGGCTACAGAATGGCTTCACCCCTCTACACATCGCCTGCAAGAAGAACCATGTCCGCGTCATGGAGCTGCTGCTTAAGACAGGGGCTTCCATTGAGGCGGTCACTGAGGTAGGATATGTGCCCTGGCTCTGTGCCAGCCTCCCTGCTTGAGCCCTTTCCCTCTCTGAGAACTAGTTCTCCTTCCTAGCTGCCTGTGGCTGCAGAATTATGTGTGTGTGTGTGTGTGTGTGTGTGTGTGTGTGTGTGTGTGTGTGTGCCAGTCAACAGAATGAATCTGGACTGAAACTGGGGACCTGTGTCAAGCCTCAGAGAGCTTTGCAAGGTCCAAAGCAATTTTTTCAGTATAGAAGTGCAGAACGTTCCCTCTGGTAATTTTGCTCCTTGGATCTTTGTTCTGAAAGCAAATGTACCTCCTTTAACTCTTTTCTCTTGGAGATGCAGCCCTGAGCACTTGGCAGGAAGTGGAAGCATTAGTTTTGCTGCCCTCTCCTCCAGGGGCGGGCGCCACCCACCCAGTCTCTGTTCTTATCTCTTCTAGTCTGGCCTGACCCCTCTCCACGTGGCTTCCTTCATGGGGCACCTGCCCATTGTGAAGAACCTCCTGCAGCGGGGAGCATCCCCCAACGCCTCCAACGTGGTAAGTCCTTGTGGACAGAAGCGTTCCCAGGGGCAGCTCTGGTAGGTGCTCCCCAAGTCTCCCTTCTGGGGATAGAGGGCAAATTCTCAGGGGATGAAGCCTTCAGACATGGGGAGCACATCTTTCTCTAGCAGTGGTGGTGAACGTGAGGCCAGAGCAGGCTGTTTGTATCATTGAGGATTTAGAGGTTCACCACCACTGATCTATGACTCTTTGGGGCTTCATTTTGGACACTTGGAACTTCTGTAAGTGTTATCTGCAAATGTGTTTACATTTTTAAATATTTATTAGCTGTGAGGCTTACTTAAGTAGCTCTAAACACACACACACACACACACACACACACACGTGTGTATACACATAGGCTAAAGAGGTGTTTGCAGTGCAACTCCACCTCTTGGGTGACCCCTGCCCCCAACTGTTCCAGACTGACACTTTGGAGCCTGTGTATATCCTATGACAAATCCAGCATGTATTAAATATTTTATAATTTTGTTATTTGACAGAAAGTAGAGACCCCACTACACATGGCAGCCAGAGCAGGGCACACGGAAGTGGCTAAATATCTGCTCCAAAATAAAGCCAAAGTCAATGCCAAGGCCAAGGTAAGTAGGATGGGAAGGGGGGGGAAGAAGGCTCTTATGGGGTAGGAATTCAATCAGGGTCTCTATTCCTATTAGCCATGGCCTCAGGGCTGTGGCTGTGCATCACCTGTCCTTCTCTTTGGGTCCTGGAAAGTTCAGATTCAGCTTTGCAGGGGTTTTAACAAGCCTAGCGGTATTTTCCCTCCAAGTTGTGCTTCTGTACAGTAGTGGAAGTCCAAGAAATGTGACTGGGCAAGAGTGGTCACTGGGCTGAAGATCAGTGGCAAGATAAGGAGGTCAGCATCCAGGGACAGTCACTGAAATTAGTTGACTCCGAGTGAGAGGGTCCCTTGTAAGCACACTGTCAGGTGCAGACAGAAGCTGTGAAGACAGCTGATAAGTTAGCTAGTGGGTGGTTGTGAACCAGGACTCCCTTTGTTCTAAAAGCACACATACCTCCTTTAACTCTTTACTCTTGGAGATGCAGCCCCGAGCACCTAGCATTAGGCGCAAGCATTAGGTTTGCTGCCCTGTCCTCCAGGGGCGGGCGCCACGCACCCAGTCTCTCTGTTCTTACCTCTTCTAGTCTGGCCTGACCCCTCTCCACGTGGCTTCCTTCATGGGGCACCTGCCCATTGTGAAGAGTCTTTGGGGCTTCATTTTGGACACTTGGAACTTGAACCCCAAAGGCGTGGAGTTAGGGCCAGATCTGCTTGGGCCACACCTTCACGTGAGCCCAACAAAGCAGAGACTTCATCTGTGGAGCCCCTGCGATGTTAGCCATAAATCCGAAGGGGGCAGACTTCCCTGTCAGCAGTTCAGGCTCTGCTATGCCATCTGGCAGAAAGAAGATCAAATTAGATGCAGGAGGACCCCAGAAAGGACTGGGGAGTTGCCACAGCAATTGCAGTTAATTGAGTGTCTGTCATCTGCCCAGATCCCAACCCTGACTCTATGAGGTAGATTTTTCCTCCCACTTTACAGAGGGGAAGGCTGAAGCTTTGGCAATTAAGTAGAAATAACAACTTGCTTGAGGAGTTGTAGAATTTTGAAAAAATGGAGGGGCCAACTAGACAGCTCAATTGATTAAAATGCCTGCTGAGGCAAGCCTAGGCAAGCACAGGAACCCTGGTTCAATCCCCCAGCACCACATGCCAAGCCAGCTCTGCCCCAAGGGTGGGCTGGGTGGGTCAAAGTCTTGGTGGAGTGGCGCATGCCTGTAATCCCAGCACAGGAGGCTGAAAGTAGGAGGATCTCCATGAGTCCAAGCTGCATAGTAAGATCCTGCAACAACCAAATACATTAATAATAATAATAATAATAATAATTTGTTTTAAAAATTAAAATAAAAAAGATGGAGCACATGGGCTTGGGTAACTCAGAGATGTGATTCAGATTTCAGGTTTTTGTCTGCTTGGTCATGAAGAAAAAGTCATGCAGCCTTTTTGACTGAGGCAGGAAAATCAAAGGTTCCAACCCAGCCCAAGGAAGTAGGCATTTAGTGAGATATTGTCTCAAAATAAAAATTTAAAACTAACAAAGGCTGGGGATACCCCTCGATTCTCCTTAGTGACCCTACCCCCAACCTACACAGAGTTACCACATTACCATATCATGCTCTCTGTTGTCATTTTGGTCTCCAGGACGACCAGACCCCTCTTCACTGTGCAGCTCGAATTGGCCACACAAACATGGTGAAGCTCCTGCTGGAAAACAGCGCCAACCCCAACCTTGCTACTACAGCCGGACACACTCCCCTGCACATTGCAGCCCGGGAGGGCCATGTGGAGACAGCCCTGGCCCTGCTGGAAAAGGAGGCATCTCAGGCCTGCATGACCAAGGTACAGCCTTCCTTTCCCTGTCCTGATATAAGCCTGCCTTCCACCGGCTCAGGACGAGCCTGGGAACACAGTGAGACCCAGAAGTGAGACCCAGACCTGGGCCAGGGTGGCACCCCAACCCCTAGAAGTGGTCCTTTTGTAAGCCCACAGTGTTGTCTGCTCCCTGGGAAAGGGTGGTGAGTCAGGCTCTGCCGCCCATGTGGCCTATGCCCATTTCTTGGCCTAACTGTCAACACCTCCTAAACTAATCACAGACAGGAGAAGGAGTCAACCCTTGCCCTCAATGAGCTGACAGTTGTGACAGTCCCCAAGATGTCCCCTCCTAGAGAGAGCCCAGGGGTGTGAGTGCACTGCAGGTTCCTGGGTTTTAGCCTCAGGGGATCCCACTGGTCTGACTGGCATTCCCAGGCTGCTAATTGGGGCAGCATTGCGCCCCAGCTTCCTTCAGGGCAGACATCCCCAACTCCCAGGGTCTGATGTCCTGTGTTTCTCCTCAGAAAGGATTTACCCCTCTGCACGTGGCGGCTAAGTATGGGAAGGTGCGGGTGGCCGAAGTGCTGCTAGAACGCGACGCGCACCCGAATGCTGCTGGCAAAGTGAGTGTGGGCCTCACGCTGGGGTTAGAAGAGCTGAGGGCACCCTAGTGAATTCCCTTGTCCACCAGTGCTGCCACCTGCTAGTGTGAAGCATTGTGGGGAGTGCAGCCTCTGGAGAGAGCCGCCTTTCCACCCAAGGTCCTACCCAGTGGGAAGGGCGTTCCTCGAGGCGTCCTGAGCAGAGAGGGACGGCCCTGTTCCTGTGGTAGCTGTCCTTAGTGACTCCCAGGCAAGCCTGGCTTGGATAGAGCTTTCTTTTTAAACACCTTTGTAGGTTTTGTGGTGCTGGGCTGGAACCCAGGCCTCATGTGTACTAGGCAAGTGCCCTGCCCCTGAGCTGTGCCCAGGGCAGCGCAGCTTTGGATGGATTTGGCCAGATCTTACTCATATGTAGTAAGTGCTGTGACTATCAAAATAGGCCCTATGTCCCCAAATGGCTCCCTGGGACAAGTCCACCTGAGTGAGGGGTTCTTTCTTCCTGTCTCATCCTCTGCAGAATGGCCTGACACCCCTGCACGTGGCCGTTCACCACAACAACCTGGATATCGTGAAGCTGCTGCTGCCCCGAGGTGGCTCCCCACACAGCCCTGCCTGGGTAAGGCCCCAGAGTCAGACTTTCCTAAAAGTTACCCACAGCATTGGTGCTGCTGTTTAGGGGCCAGGAGAGGCAAGGAGTGCAGGTAACACTTCCCACGGTAGGCTGCCTTGTTGGGGTAGAGTTCACCTGATGCATGGAGCAGTTCCCCATGGCTGTGTGCAGCTGAGTCTGGTAAGCTGCCTGTCACAGGGAACTCAGTATCTCCTGAGCCTTGGCCCAGACACCCTAGCTGGGGGCTGCAGAAGTCCCACCTTGCCCCTGCCCTTGCTGTGGCTGAACTGGGGCCGTGGGCCCCTGGAGGAGCACAGGATGCAGGGAGCTTGTGGGAACAGTCAATCGGTGAAGCTCTTCTGATCTAACAGAAAGACTAGGACTTTCTGTCACTGAGAAGCACCTACCCGTATTCTTCTGATGTCCAGTGTGCTAGCCTCTT
>NDGN011465392.1:0-12675 GCA_002564285.1 Tympanoctomys barrerae
CCCCCCTACCATTGTGCCTATTTTATAGGGTCTGTCTCTCGTATGTGATAAATACTTGAAAATTACCTCCTTGTTGATCATTTACTTGCAGTTTTCTATGTTGTTTTTGAGCTTAAAAGCTTGTGGAGAGCAGAGAGCAGGTGTGTGTTAGTTTTTAACTTTGAATGCTAGCATAAAGCTGTGTATAAATTAGAGGATCAGTGAAGGTTTGTCAAAGTCATGAAGGAAGAAAAAGCATCAGCACTTTTGTTAGATGGCTTGGAGGGACAGGCCCTGTATCAGGCAGGTTTTCAGTTGCTGGAATGAAACAGCTGATGCCCACTACTTAAGAGGGGGAAAGGTTTGCTTTGGCTTATGGTTTCAGGAGTGGCAGTACATAGTTGCCAGCGCCAGGGCAGAAGTATCATGGTGCAAGGGCATGGGGGCCAACGCTTCTGATTTCATGGTGGCTGGGACGCAGAGCACCAGCAAGAGGCACACCCTCCAAAAGCACACTCCAGGTGACCTACCTCCTCCAACCAAGCCCTACCTCTTAATGGCACACTCGCTATGAGCATGAGTGAATTAGAACATTGGAGAACATAGTGACCCACTCATCTCTCCAGGCATCTCTTGGTCTAGTCAAGTGGATGATTAAGATGAACTGGCAGAAGCCTTATGGATTCTTGCCAGGTGATCTCAGGAGACATCTCAGCCTCAGGTGAGCTGACAGCTTCTGCTCAGGGGTAGGAGGACACTGGGTTGGGATAGAGGGTGAATTATGGGAGTGAAGGATGCTTGGACAAATGAGCTAGAAACAATGGACTGTCCAGGGAGCTCCAAGAGTAGGAACCAGAATCCCAGCCAAGCTGAAAAGGAATGTGGAAGTCAGGAGGTCAGCTGTGGAGTGGGGGCTGGTAGCACTTTCTTCCTGCATCCTCCCTGATTTCTCTACCCTTTCTTGGTCAGTCTCAGGTTTCCAACCAAGCCTTGGAGGATCCAGGATGTCTTGGGTAGGCTCTGGCTAGAATCTCAAACGTTAAACATTGACTTAAGAAGAATTCTAGGACAGGAGACTTACTCTTCTTCCCCAAGGTGGCCATTCCTTCTCAATGCTGCCTTACTGTCCCAGGAATTCCTGCAGTCTCCTTCCCCTTCTCAGAACTCAGGTGAAGATGGAAGTGGGGCTTCTATCTCTAGAACACCTGGGGCCCTGTCTTAGCTTTCCTTGTGGGGCCCACACCTAGCTGAAGTCTGGAGGGACTTCATTCTCCATGGATGCTTGGTCTGTGTCTTGGTTGGGAACAGCTTTCCCAGGACAGGTAAGGATCTCAGCCCTGGGAGTGTTGAGTGAGGAAGGTGTCTGGTAACCCTGGAGGCGGGTATCATTTCACCAGTCCCAGACGGGGTGAGTCCTTGGCGGACGGACAGGGCATAATGGTTCTTGCTTCGAATATGGTGATAAAGGTGGAGAGAAATGAAGCCAGGACAGATCTGTGTCTCCTGTAGCAGCCACAGTTGCTGAATCTGCTGTTTCTGAGAAAGTGAAATTTCAGTCCCTCCTGGCTGGGTTGTCAGGACACACAGGCAGAGTGTTAGCCGACCTCTCTGGCCGCTTGGTGGAAAATGAATATTCTTGTGCAAGTCCCTGTATAAGCTGCTGTGGTCAGTCAGGTGATGTGGTTCCTTCTGCCCACCCAGACCTTGGTGTGAGGGAAGTCGGAGAGAACTCCTCTGTGTGGCCAACCTTCCTTTTCACTGTGGCTGTAGTCTGAATGCTTGTGTTCCCCAAATCTGGGTGTTGAAATCTTCACCCCAAGGTGATGGTGCTACGAGGCGGGATCTGTGGGAAGTGACTAGGTCATGGGAGTGATGTTCTCATAGGTGGGATTAGGGCTCTAAGGAAAGAGGCCCCAGAGAGCAGCCTGGCTCCTTCTACCATGTGAGGACACAGTGAGAAGCCACCGTCTGTGAGGAAGTGGCCTTTATCAGATACTTAATCTCAGACTTTCCAGCCCCTAGGACTGTTAGAAGACAATTCTTATAAGTTACCCAGTTGATGGCACTTTTATCACAGCAGCCTGAACAGATGAAGACAGGGTTGTTGGGAGCGAACCGGGGGAGAGGGCAAAGGGAACCTATTCTGTGTCCTGCCTCCAAGGAAATGATGCCACTGCCTCTGGGAGCCAAAACAAACCTCTTTTCTACCTTGTGGGTGTTGCTTACTTTGCCTCGACAATAGGAAAATGATGAATACATGCTCCATATGCATTCAAATCTGCAATATGGTTTAAATTACTTCACATCTCTGGGTCTGTCTTTCTCAACAGGGGTTCAGTAAGGATCACATGAGCTGAGGCACGGGAAATTGCTGGCTCATACAAAGGGGCTTCTCCTCTCCTTCTTTTCCTTCCATTCCCAAAGCATAAGCTTTGGAACCTAGTGTCAGCTCCTCACTTATTTTTGTTCATCATACCTTTGGCCCAGAAAATCCTGCTACCAGCAAGGGTGAGACAGTCAGCTGACAGATCTAATTAGGAATCTTAAATCGCCCTCTCACTTCATGGCATCACTGTTTTTGTTCTGTAGAAGTTACCTTCCATGGGTACTTCTGCCCAGCACACAGTCACAGAGGGTCTGATATGAGTCCACCGGAGTTGTTTGGGCAGCTCTGAGTGGGGTGGTGGTGTGTGCTAGGAGCATCCAGGAAAGGTTATGATGCCAGTGAATGCAGAACCTGACATCTGATCATCTCTACTCTAGACTAAAAGCTCTATAGCACTTCTTTCTTGCCTCAGTTAGAAGAGGAGGGCAGAGAGCGACAATAGAGAGCAGTATACATGGTTGGGAGATGGGCTCAGCAATGACCAGCATGACAAAACATTCTTGGAAACAGGTGTGCTTTGCAGAGTGTGCCTTGGTTTTGTGTTGAGTTGTGTCTCTCCAAATTCATATGTTGGGGCCAGGGAGATAGCTCGGTGGAATAAGAGCTCTCCCTGGCAAGCACAAGGGCCTGAATTCAATCCCTGGTTCTGACAAACAAACAAACAACCCCACCAAAAACCAAAAAAAAACCCAAATTCATATGTTGTCATCCTACTTCTGAGTTACGACAGCGGTGATATGTAAAAATGAAGCCATGAGGGTAGGCCCTAGTCCTACATGACATCTGTCCTTCTAGAAAGAAGATATTTGACCCACAAGTGTGTACTCAGGGAAGGCAGTGTGTAGAAGAGTAAGGAGCTATCCACAAAGCAAGTGCAGATGCCCTGGAGGAACTTAACCTGCCAATTCCTTGGTCTTGGATCTCCAGCCACCAGAACATGAGGAAGTAAATATCTGACCTTTAAGCCACCTTTTTACATCAGCTCTAGGAAGTAATGTAACCTCAGAGGAAAGTAAAATTTCTTAAGTTCCAGCATTGTAGATCTATGCCTTGGCAAACTGAGGCATGAGAGATTGGTGCTATTGACGAGGTAGTTGCTGAAGAGAGGTAGTTGCAAAAGCAGACACCTAAATGTGACTGTCCTGACACATGCGGCTTTTCATGGACATGAGTTAGGTAAGAAAGCAGAATTGGGGGAATAAAGAAGGGAATCAAAGTGGGACCCAGGACACGATCTGACAGGCTAGCAGGAGCTCTTTGCTTTCACTGTGTGATCTGCACAACCCCGTGGCACTCTGAATCCATGGGCAGTATTTTGTAGGCACCTGTGAGCAGCATTTTGTAAGCCTGCCACATGTCAGCTGATCAAGAAGGTCCCTTTAACTGTACCATTTTTGTTCATAGAACAGTGTTTATACAACTATGTTCACATTTCCACTTTGTTATCTAAAATAAATGGAAAAATGAGTGTTTTGAGAGTAGTGAGAAGACCATATAGGTCTCAAAAAGTCAACAGTGGTGACGAAGTTGGAACTTACCGTACCTGAAAAACTAAAACTTTTAGCTTTGTTGGGTGTGCATTTGACTCAGGGAGGTTGATGGTGTTTTTGGAAAGGAAATAAATAAAATTGAAGAACTACACGCAAAATGGATGTATTTCTGAGGATCATGTTTAATGGCAAGTGGTGATCTGAATTTGATAAGTGGTTCAGCTCTCTGGGAATGGCATATTCCACCTACACAATATTTAAGTGTACTACATAACTTTCATTTAAGCTTCATACACATTTCTGAGAATTCATGATACACTAAAGTAGCAGGCAAGGACGGACACAGGCAAAGGAGGGAGTCTTTTGTATTACCTGTCTTTTACTGCTTAACAAACACCCACACATTTGATGGCTTAAAGCAACATTCTCAACATCATTCATCATTCTCTAGGTTATAAATCTAGGCAAGCTTGGCTGGGTTCTGAGCTCAGAGTTTCACAAGGCTGAAATGAGGGTGTTTGCTAAGCTGGTTTGGGCCAGATGGGAATCTAAAAACTCTGAGAAAGAACCTGTTTTCACACTCATTCAGCTTTTTACGTCCAGATCCTAGTAGCTCTGTCTGAGTTTTCTGTTTGTTTTCTTAGTTGCCAGATGGGGTGTGTTCTCTGCTCCTAAGATCCCCCCACTTCTTTTCTTGAGATTCCCTCCATCTTCAAGCCAGCAATGATGGCTTCTGCCCCCAACTGGAGAAAATTCTGTTTGTAAGGAATCACATGATTAGACTAGCTCTACCTGGATAATTTCCCCTTTAAGGTCAACAGTACCCTAATACAATAGGGGATGTCTCATCTTGCTCATGGGTCTAGGTATTAGAGGGCATAAAATTTTGGACGATATTTAAAAAAATTCTGACTATCCTATTGTTTAGATGTCTCTACCCCTGAGCCTCAGTACAAGGGCAGTTATTCAATTGTCTGATGCTATGATCTAGTATGGGTTAGTAAGGACACCTGTTTTTTTCTGACTCCCGTTCTGACATTATTCTAGAACTCATGGCAACATAGGACACCACATCCAGACTGTATGAGTTTTGGCTTTGCATCTCACCTTGAGTGTGAAACATCTTCCCTCTGTGGTTTCTTGTCTAGGAGCCTGAGGAGTAGCAAAATGAATGAGATTTGAGTTTTGCCTGTGTTACCTAACTCTTGGGACTTTGCATCGGTTTTTTAATCTCTGTTATTCTTGGTTTTCCATGCTATCAATTGGCTTGAAATATACGATTCTTTGGGGATACATACCTTCCTATGCAAGCATTCACCTAAAAAACAAGCCACAAAGAAATTGTGCAATGTGATTTGATTTTGAACAAAATTAATAATAATTAACATTAACAAACCTGGAGCGCATACAGCAAAGTGTTAGCAGTGGTTGCTCCATGAGGTACCCAGAGACCTTTTACTCACAATATCACCTAATTCTTGTCCCTATTTTATAATCAAAGAGACTGAAATTCAGAGAATTTATGCAGCTTGCCTAAAGTCACAGGTAGAATGGTTTTTACAATGAGCATATGCTACTTTTGAAATAAAAAATGGAATAAAAATAAATTTTAAAAAGATGAAGTGGCACACCTGAAATTCTCTATGGCAGGGCCTGGCTCATAGTAGGTCTATCTCTCCATATATACATAGTATGTGTTATATGTATATATTATTTTCTCTAGGGAGAGGAAGAAGAATAACCTCCTTCTGAGTACAGAAAGCCGCAGCCAGACAGGGAGAAGAAATCAGAGCATCGTGGGCTCCTGCCTGACGGGCTAGGGAAGGAGAAAAGCAGTCCTCAATCCTGGAATCCCAAAATAGTCCTGTTTGTTGACCTCAAAGATTTTAGAGAAAACCTCTCCTCCCCTGGGCTCTGGGTAGAGCATTTGTCTGGGGAAGTGGAGATATAAAAAGTTTATGTCAGATTCCATGTTAATATTCATCTCTTATTTCCCTCCAACCTGTTTGAACAATCAGGACTGGAGTTTGCATAATGATCTTTGGAAGATAAGCTCTTCCAAAGAGTGTAGTGTATGACAGGCTTTTGTTTATTAATTCCTAGAGCCAGCCCTGGAAGAGCAGGTGTGAAGTGGCCCCTGTGGGGAGAGCAAGGATCTGCATGTGTCTCTGCTGCTCTGGTGCACAGTCATGGTGCTGGGCTGGCTACTCTCTGCTCCTGCCTTTTAAACCAAGGTTTCAGCAAAAGGTGCTACAATTATTTACAATATTTTTAATTTCATAGACAAGGAAACGTTGAAAGGATATTTAGAGGGCCAACTTTTAATTTTGTCAAGTAAAGACATAAAGTAAGAAGTCAAAACACCATCTCATTGTAGAATCAACTTAACACCTCCTCTTCATAGGAAGGGCATAATTTTAAGGAGCAGTCTATCCCCGGGAAGGGAGTTAACAATCTCACAGGGTATGGAACATTTGGCTCATTTCTTTGTGGAAGTGTGGGAAATGGCTGAAGCTAAAGATTGATCATACTTGTGGGGCTAGAGAAAGGCCAGCCCTGAGAACACGGAGTGCCTGAGGTGAGCCAGGTGAACAAATTGTTAGGCAGAGGGGGTTCACCTGACATCAATTTACCAAGTTTACAAATAAATACCCTGTAGTCATCAGGCAGCTTCTTTTCTTCACCAGTAAGAGGGCCTCCCCTGACCTCAGCATTCCTCATTTTCACTCTTATCTTCTTCTCTTTGTGATCTTCACCCTGGGAGTTTCTCAAGGGTAGAGGCATCACAGAAGAATGAAATGTCATCAAGGATCTTCAGTGCATTTAGGAGCCATGATGTCACAGCTAAGTTTGGGGTTAGGTAGGTCTGGATTCAAAATATCTTTGAAGAAATATATTTGCTTTGTGACCCTGTGGAAGCTAAGAAACCTTGTTGAATCTCAACATCCTCATCTTCAGGATTGAGAAAATGAGACTTTGTGACCATTTTAAGGACTAAATGAATTAGGTCCTGTAAGTTTCCAGGGTATTCTGTTGCATGTGAAAATTGTAATCTATGCGTGCTTCACTTGACCTATGTTTTCATTTAAAAAATTACCAGAAATGACTGTGAAGATGCAAGGAAGTGAAGGCATACAGATGTAATCTGTAGAATTCTGTATTTCTTTAAATCTCTGAGTAAGACATTACAGCTTTAATGGGTGTATTTGATTCTCCATTGAGTACTAGAAAAATAAGAAAAATGTGCCATTGGTACCAGTTTTTGGGGTCCTGCTTGTTATTTTGTGGAGGAATGCTTTTAAGTGGAACATGGGAATGTCACACTGAAATGTCCCTAGCAATCTTCGCCTACGTGATGCTTTCTGTTCCACCCTCTCTCCTGAGATCTTACCCTAGTATCATTGACATCTCATGGGAGTGTGTTACAGATACCTCACACCAGTGTTACCTTTCTCTCTAAATTTGCTTCCCCTCTATTCATCTCCTCTATCTTCTCTGTCATTCTCCAAATCCATTTCAGGCATAAGGCCTGGTCCTTTGCTTACAAAGTCTCTCTTAAATCTGTTAACTTTCATTTATTCCACTGAGCCTGCCTTAGTTCATTTCTCCATCAATTCTTCCATAGATAATTGTTTGAGCTTTCAGACCATCCTGCCCCAAGTCCAATCACTTCCATAGGGATTGTTGTGAAGTAGAAATCCAATCATACGACTCTCCTGCCTCAAAACCTTCAAAGAATCCCATTGTTTTCGGGGTGAGATGGAAATATCTTAGCAACCCAGTATCCGTAACCTGATTTTGCCTCTCTCCTCAGCCTTATCACACGTATCTTCCTTGTGCATCCATGGCCAAAACAGCTATGTAGCACAGGCACTTGTACTCTGAATGGTGAGAGTTCATTCATGAGTCAATGTCCCTGTCTCCCCCTTTTGTCTGTCTGGTGAACTCATTGCTCTCAAACATACAACTCAGAATTACCCCCTCTGCGAAGACTCCTGTTCACTTGCCCACCATACAGAGAGAGTATCATTCTTCCTTTGAGTCCCCACCACATTCTATTTGGATTACATTGCAGGGCACAGTGGTTAACAAAATGATTTATGGTGTTTGAGTCTAGCTGTATTACTTGCTGGGGTTGTTGAGGATAAGCAAATTATTTAGCCAGCTAAGACTTAAATTTCCTATGTGGAAAGTAGTAACAACATGAATAATCAAGTAGTGCCTATCTCCTAGGATGAAAAGAAACAATGAATTTAAAACATTTAGCATGATGTCTGAAATAGAGTATGCTTTCAATAAATATCAGCCTTTAGTTAGGCATGGTGGTGTATGCTTGTGAGTCCAGAACTCAGGAGGCTGAGTCAAGAGAATTATTTGGAATTTGAGACCAGCCTGGGCTACAAAGTGAGCTCAAGGCCAGCCTGAACCGCATAGCAAAACTCTGTCTCAACATGACAAAACAAATAAATATCAGCTATTATAATATACTCAGCTATGTGCCATCTACCTTCCTCTTCAACCCTGTGATTCCAACTCTGAACTTCCTAGGGCTTAAGTCATGGTTTATTTGTCTTTGAGTCTTGCATCCAAGCAGCCAACATGGCAGCTAATACAAAATAGGTGTTCAGCTTTAAAATGTTTATTCATATTTTTCCCACCTCTGCTTTGCTGAAAAAGTGCTGTAGAAGAGGTTAGTAGAAGAGAGAAAGCTCAAAGAACCAGGCTGAGTTTTGGAGACTTAAAAGATTTGTACTCACGGGATGAGGGAAACACTGTGGATGTAGGTGGAGCAGGAGATTGTAGATGGGGGGGAAGAAATGGGTCGTAGAGAGGGGTATTGATGAAATCATTTGGGGGATCCTGTGGNAGGGGGATATCCTTGTCCCCATGGGTTGGGTGGAAGTTTGGGCAGTGTTAAAAACCAGTGTCCTGGGGCCAGAGAGATAGCTCAGTGATCTAAAGCACCTGCTTAGGCAAGCTTAGGCAGATGCAGAGATAGATTTGATCCCCGGCACCACATGCTGCACCAGCCCCACCCCTAGAATGGGCTGAGCTGGCCATAAAAATAAATAAATAAATAAATAAATAAATAAATAAATAAATAAATAGTGAAGGTGGTAAATTAAAAAGCCAAAACAAAACAGTGTCCTCTGGCATCCCAGTTTTTCTCTGGCCTGTATCCCAAGGAGGTGAGGACTGCTGGATCTATCCCATCCTTATAGTGAAGGTAGCCAATTTGTCCTGGCTTGCCTAGGACTCTTTCAGTATTTGCACTAAAGGTTTCATACCTTCCAGTTCTTTATCCTAGGAAAAGGATGATCAGTCATTCTAAGTACAGCTACGTGTGGGATTGGAAGTGGAGAAGATGTCAGATTTCACCAGGAGTCCGGGGTAAGAGACACAGTTTGCCTGAGTTTTAGCAAGAACAAGAGAGATGACAGAAGCCTTGAGGTATTGCCTTCTGTGATACAGAAACCTTTTGAAGAACAGAATGCCATTTTCAGGGCTTTTCCCTGTTATCTCATTTAATCTTAATGGACTTTAAGTATAAAATTTTATATATAAGTGAATATTTATGGAAACATGTAAATTTAAGGTATATTTATTAAGTATTGGACATATATTTATTTTTTATATTTCACAATTTAAATCTTTTATTAGACCCCACAGTCTGCTAAATAAAAGCAGTAACAAGATGTTTCACAAACTATTATACAATTTAAGACTTGTGAATTTAATTTCATAAAATATTAGGTGCAGGGTTGGAGAGGTAGCTCAGTAGAATAAGCGCTTGCTTGGCAAACGCAAAGTCCTGAGTTCAATCCCTGGTACCACACACACACACACAAATTAGGTGTATATTAATTCTAATCTAAAACTGCTGTTTCACCTGTGGTCTGAAATACATTATAAAGAGCCAGTGAGATAGCTCAGTGGTCTAAAGCACCTGCTTAGGCAAGCTTAGGCAAAGTGCAGGGACCATAGTTTGATCCTGGCACTATATGCTGTGGCAGCCTTGGTCCTTGGGTGGGCTGAGCAATACACAAAAAGAAAGAAAGAAAAATAAAAGAGTGAAATATATTATAAGGGACTTGGTTCCAAGACAAAAATAATCCCATCAGCTTTTTTAAAAAACATGTTTTATAACAAAATGTTTGCGCTCTTGATCAAGAAGATCCACAGACTAATTTGGCATATAAAATAATTTTACAAAAAACTCAAGATAACTCCTTCGGATCCACTTTTTTCCTCTTTGCTTCTCCACAAGCAGAGCTTCTCCACACCCACTTCTTGCAGTCACAGTCTCTTGATGTCAGCCAGGTAATATTTAACCCCTAAAACTTTGTTGGCATCAAGATTGGGTTAACCAGCGTTCAATCCATTAAATATTTACAGCACACAGCACGTTGTGCTTCAGACACTTGGCAATTAAACCACATTTAAAAAAAGGACAACCCCCCACCCCTTATGCTTGAAATCAGGTGTTTACCTGTCCCTGTATGGCAACTGGACGCCTGCTCAAAGGGTAGCAGGAAGGCAGGCAGTTATTCCAGAGGACCCGGAACTCTGTGATCCAGAAGCATGTTATGCTGTCGCCTGGGCTGGGTGGTACCACCTTTCCCTGGGTGGTCTCAGAATTCTAGGATGGCAGGTCCAGTGGGCACACAATGAAGACAGACAACACAACATTGATTCGGTGGAGATATCTTACTTGAGACAATGAGTGTGCTGTGATTGGGAGGGGAGCTCTTTCCAACAGCTGGTGACGGTCATCCTCATTTCTTAGGTTCTTTGATCTTCAATTTTGTACTCTGCTGTTGCTTCTTTCTTGGTACTGTTAGGTTCAAAGGAGACCTGGACAGCAACCAATGGCTGGAGATCGCTCCCAGGTGATTTATTTCCATACTATGGAAATATGTTCATTTTCACAAGAATACAAGATTGTCCTTGGAAATAGCCATAATTGGGATCATTTGTACTACTGCATGCTTGAGGTAAGAAATCAGGAAACTGACATGCAACACAAACTGCACCCTTTTGTTCAAAAAGCACTCTGTCAATACACTTGGCCAGATTCTTCTGTTCTTCTAAACAATATGATTTTAGGGGCTTCTTAAGGTCTTCAATGTACCCTTCATAGGAACATGGATCAGAGACACTAAATGTCTATTCCAATGCCGTTACTGGTTTGGGGAATATCATGAGTCCCAGACTAGGAATCTGGTCACAATATTGTTTTTTCTGTATTTTAGGGAAGGGTCTACAGGGTGTTCAGGGTCTCAGTACTGGATTGGACTCATAGTGATTCTTCTTTTTACAGCCTCCCAAGTGCTGGGATTATAGGCGTGCACCACCACGCCTAGTCTCAATTGCTGTCTCAGTGTGTCCCAGGGTGGGGCTGGCACGGCAAGCCAGGGGATCAAATCCCCAGCCCCTGTACCTGCTTGCAGGCACTTTAATCTGCTAAACTATTTGGCTGGCCCTTGGTCACAATATTTTGGAACCTCATCATTGAGGATCTGAAGCATAGTCCACATTGTGAATGAGGAGTGCAGCCAGGAACCCACAAAAACCTAGGTGGAAGAGCAAGATCAAATCTTCTCCTACAGATAAGACTCTCAAGGTGGGATGGAGTTAGATCTCTAGAGCAGAGCATTTACCAAGGTGTGACCTGGAATCAGAGCAGCGGACTGAGAATATGGCACCTCATGGACCCCAGCTCTTGGCGGTGTGCCCCAGGAGCTCTTGGGTGGTTGGGTAGAACAAGAAGAGCTTTCCTTTGGCCATGCTGTTATTCAAAGACTTCTCACCTTTGTCATGGTGTTCAGAGCAGTGTCCCGGAGGTAGTGGTGGAATGTGACATAGCCAAGAAGACCTCCCCCTCACTGGGAGTACTCAAGCCAACTTGGATACGTATATTTGTATATGTGCTTGATCACCCAGGGATTCATACAGTATTTGCATTTCTTTCCCCATCACCAAGCCATCAGGATTGCCACAAAAATGGTGGATAAGTGTCTTAAGCTGGTAAGCAAGAACTACCATCACCTGGTAGCAGCTGTTGGTAGCATGGTGCAGAGCAGGTCAAGGGCAGCTGCTGGACTCTGCGACGTGACAGCCACAACTGGCTGGTGATGTCTGTCGCTATGCGGAAAAGAGAAGTGACTGGAAGAGCACCCCACACTTGGGATCTTTGACTGAGGGTCTGAATACAATTAGAAGGGCCTGGCATTCTCTTTTGTCTTTACCCATCTTCATACATGTCTTTTTTTCCCAAAAGACTTAACCTCATGTCATGAGTCTCTGCTTTCTCACTTTATGCCCCTTAGAAACGACCACCCCATGTTTCTATTTTCTTTTTGGTAGTTGGAGCTCACTGACTTCTCTCCCTTATGGTCTTATCCACCTGGCTTTTGATTAGCCTTGCTGTGATGCATCTGGCTGTGCTTTCTGTATAGCTGTGCTTCTCTGTCACTGTTCTAGGCAGAGGCTGTTTCTCTCACTATGTTGTTCATCTTTCATTTTTTCTTATTTTTAAAATTTTTATTTCTCTTTTTACTTTTGTAGCTTTAAAATATCCTCCTGGAAGGCCAGCCAGATAGCTCAGCAGATTAAAGTGCCTCTTTAGGCAGATGCAGGGACTGGGGTTTGATCCCTGGGCACACACTGCGGGTCCTGCCCTGGGGGCACACTGAGAAGGAGATTGAGACTGGGTGTGGTGGTGCACGTCTGTAATCCTAGTGCTTGGGAGGCTGAAAACAGGAAGATCACTACAAATCTGATCTGTGTAGTGAGATCCTGTAGATCCCATATTAAAAT
>NDGN011465407.1:0-17860 GCA_002564285.1 Tympanoctomys barrerae
AAAAAAAAAAAAAAAAAAAAAAAAGAGAGACTGTCATCTAAGTGTTCAATATTTCTCTTGCTTATAAACACTGTCCTCAATGTGTCAAGAGCCACTCTATATATTTCTACTTAGAAATAAGACTGATGTTACTCTTAGCACAAAATATTTTCAGCTGTGCTTCAGTATTTAAATATTCAAGTATATCTTTCACTAAAGCAACACTTTTATTCTAACTTTGAAGAAGGAAATATGTCCTGGATGTGACAAAAAGGTTGCAGTCAGGAAGAAGAAGCAAATGCTAACTACTTAAAACCAGCAACAACATCTTGAGCAGATTGATGCTGAGAAAAAGCTGTACTCATTTGTGTATTCCAAAATGAAGCGTACCACGATTTAGTATAACCACTAAATGCTCTGCATGTACATCTTGTACTTTATCATTTAAATAGAATAACTCCATTAATATATGAAATAGACCGCACCTACCTCTAAAACATCATTTGTTCCATACGACCCATTTAAATCTACAAATGGTTTAGTGTGGTATCTCAAAATATTTAGGACTTAAAAGAAAATTAATGATAAACATTTCAACACTTTCTACAACAAATGCTTTATTAAAAAATAGGGTATTTTCAAAAAAGAGAAAACTTTTATATACAACCATTTAGTTTAGAAACAGTCAAAAACAATAAAGTAAATCTAGATTTAGAAATTATGATTTGTAACAAACAATACTGGTGCTGAACAACAGTTTAGATGAATGATTCTTTCTGTCCTTATAAAACCACAAACTCATTTGGAGCATCTCATTTTAATAATTCACATTTGTTAAACCAGTGGTTAGACCTAAAGAAAGGCCTTAAGCTTTCCCTCTTAGCTGCCACTCTTGCTGGCTACAGTTACAAAGAAATGGCAGCAGCTAAGCAGTATGCTTCTGTTTCTTTGAGTGCATGTGTATCAAAAAGTACACCTCTATTTTTATTTCCTCCTTGTTTTCTTTGAAATTTATTTTTATGTGGCTACAGGGCCTGGTCATATTTATCAGCCAACCCCCTGACCTTTTTGTGTTTCTGGGACCAAACCCAGGGGCCTTCCCAGTGAGCTCTGTCCCCAGCCTCTTTTAAACTTTTGCTAAGTTGTCCAGGCTGCCTCAGCCTTGTGGTCCTCCTGTCTCTGCTTCCCAGAATGTGGGGTAACAAGGTGTGTACCACAGTGCCTCTCTGACGAAGATTTAAGTTAAAATTGAGAAATGGAAGCGCTCTGAAGACAAGGAGCATGCATTCCTGTGATAACACAAGATGCGGAGCTTAACGTTAAGACGTTGTCAACATTCAACATAATTTTGCTTCCCAAGTTAGCAATCAACTCTCAACCAGTCTTTTCTTAGCATGGTAGTGAAATATTTCATACCACAAACACCTAATAGGACTTAAAACAGGAAAAGTGACTTGTCAAACTAAAGTGCTGTTAGCTACTATAAGTAAGAAGCCATCTTGATTTTATAATATGATGCTTTTAATCAAGTTCAATGCTTTTCAAAATGGGAAACCCTAGCCATTTTCTCATAGTATCTTTTTTTTTTTTTTTTTTCAGAATTGGGGAAAAAAAAACCTTTTTTTCTCTAATCTTAAACATTCTGTTGAATATTTTTACAATCAAAGCCAGTATACTTTTAAAGATAAAACATGAGCTTAAAGAAATTATAAATTGGCATTTTGGACTATGCCTCATACCCTGTCTTCAGTGAGGAGTTCAGGAACAACAGTGCTGAAGCAACGACTCAGGCGACCCTGATTTATTCAACTATAGCCAGGTCCTTACTGACAGTGAACATAAACAAAACACAGAGGCTTAGCTCCTTCTCTTG
Source organism: Tympanoctomys barrerae (assembly GCA_002564285.1). Classification (NCBI taxonomy): domain Eukaryota; kingdom Metazoa; phylum Chordata; class Mammalia; order Rodentia; family Octodontidae; genus Tympanoctomys; species Tympanoctomys barrerae. The sequence goes on from NDGN011465407.1 coordinate 1,853, forward strand.
AATTCCATCTTCAAAAATAATGGAATTCTCTGCTTAAATATGTAAGTTGTGTCTATAATGATCAGGAAGTCAAGGAAAGAACTCTAGACTAGTTTTTATTTTACATTGTTTAATAATTAGAGAAATGTTGCAGTAAAAAGTTATTGATTTGCAAATAAAAATATAAAACACATATCATAAAAAATAGTGGAACCTATGAAGGCCGAAATTTAGATCTGGATCCCCTGAATGTAATGTGAACAGTAACTGTGGGTGGTTTTATTCTTCTTTCAAGTGTGTATTAGACTACGTCATCTTTGTTCTTTACTGCCCTCCTGACTGAACAGGTAGGTAAGTATAGGGTACCTTCCTGAGTCATTAAATACATTATTTCCCAGAGGATCCCAAATCTAGTAGGGATTCTTTCTTGACGCCAAAAAAGAACCTTTTGGTAATGCACAGGAATAAAATCTAAACTGCCCACCAACAATAACTACTTATCAAATAGAAAGTCAACGGTTATTCATTGTATAAATAACATCCATAAAGAGCAAAATGAAATTGCGAGTGACATGACATGAGGCAAATTTACAGAGCTTTTTAAAAACAATCAGTCAATTTCATAAGGCCATATAAGGAAAACATCTATAAATCAGGTTGTCATCCAACACATTTAATAATTAAATACAGTTAAATATGACCCTAGGTATATTGGATCAAAAATGACCCTAGGTAGTTTGGGACTAATCTCATTAATCCCACAATTTAATGAGACCATCCCAGCCACATGTGATGACCTTAGATGTTTCATGAGGATGCCACACTGCACCTATACACACTTTATCATGAGCTTTAAATCGACTGTAGAGTTTTGTGGTCTTCCAATCCCAAATGTTTAATTTTCCATTTCCATCTCCTGAAATCACATAACTGCCAACAGAAAGAAAGCCAAATTATTCAATACACTGTTTAATGATAAAGTGGATAAAGAACAGTGACAAGTTTTCTCTTTATTTTAACATAAAAGAAATTGGTAAGAAATGCAACACTCAAAATAAGGTAAAACACAAAGTAGCTATAATACAGATTTTTACAAAGTAACTTTTCAATGAACTACTTATCTTAGAAAATTATTTTTAATTGGGAAGACTGGCATCCCAAGGGCCACAATGAATGGCTCTCAGTCTCTGAGCAGTCCTCGAGTGTACATGAATCAATTCCGATATAGCTAGCAGATACATTCTACTGCAGTGACCTGTACTACCTTCATAATTATGCTTTGGCTTTAATATCCTTTGAATGTATCTATGTCTGAGTCAGAGTAGGCATGTAAGGTCCAGTTGCCAAGACAAACATACAGAGTTACAGGGATTTCTAAATACTTTCACCAATAGATTTTTAACTAGGAATGGTAGAATGAATGCAGAATTGAATTTTTTATTAAGACTATCCACTTCATGAATACAGTGGGATCTAGAAATATTCAAAGGGCAGACTTCAGTTTTTAACACAAAGAAACTATCGTAGTCATCAATACTGTGATATGAAATTAATTCTTTTAGTATTCATTCAATCATAGTGAACATAGTGCTAGCCTTGCTGAGTGAAGAGAAACTAAGGCACTGGTGATACAGACAGGGATTTATTAGGTGATTAAAGAGCATAGACCTAAGTAATAGCAGGAAATATATTGAAGTGAAACGTAAAAAATAGCAAAATGTAATTTTTATAACTTGTTTTTGTTTTTACTGGTATTTTGACATACGCAGTTTTCATACAATTGTATATGTGAAACTGATTCATAAAATGTTATTTGCACAACAATAATTTATATCCTGTCGTCATATATACATGAGAATAGATCAGAAGATCTAAACTTACCTCATGTCTGGTGAAAAGTCCACTTGACAAGCATACCCAGCTACCATATGTCCCTTAAAAATTTTTTTCTTATTTAGTCTAAATCTGTTCTGCGCTCCAAAAATTAAGATTTGGTTATCCATTGATTGGCATGCTAGCCATTTACCTGTAAAATCAATAAATGAGACATTGGAGAGACTGAAAAATTAAAGAAACTATTTTTAAAAAAATCTTTTATTTATTTATTTGGTACAGGGTCTCACTCTGCAACTTGGACTCATAGCTGGTTTTGGTGGACAGCACTGTGTGCCCAGGGTTCCGGGGCCAGCACCATCTGTAGAACCAGAGATTGAACCTGGGTCCCTGCATTTGCAAGGCAGTCGCTTAGACCACTGAGCTATCTCATCAGTCCAAAGAAACTATTTTAAGTATGTTCATTGTCACTACTATTCTTTTTGCTTCCAACTACTTTTTAATACTAGAAAATAAATTTAATATGCCATCTGTAAAGTATTATAAGTAAGGTGACTGGCAAGAGTTATTTTATAGGGCTGGGGAGATGGCTCAGAAGAATAAACACTTGCCTGGCAAACACAAGGGCCTGAGTTCAATCACAGTTCCTCCAAAAAGAAAAAAAAAGTTATTTTATCTAAAGTAATGGATTCTATTTGTACAATTCTATTATCATTGAGGATTCCTCACATAAAAGCTTCTTTCTTTAAAAAAAAGAAAAGAAAAATTCCAAAGGTGGTGTTAATAGAACTAAATTAAAGGTTAGGAGGTGAAATTAATTTGTATTAAGTTTAGTCAACAGAACTATGGGAAGAAAGATACTTATCTGTGGTGACTGAAATAAAGGGGGGACTAACTGGTGAGAAAACACAGGACTGTCAAATAAAACTGAACTAAAAAAAGATATGGTTAACACAATTATACTAACTTTTGAAATAGTATATCGCTTTTATCAATCCAGTATACACCAAAGCCCCCAGACTACAGTATTTACTTGTATTCCACACACTCGTTAACACTGTGAGTGGGTAAAGGCTCTGTCCAAGACAGGCACGATATTTGTAATAGGAGTTTAAAAGGATTACATGAAATGTACATTCCAGTGACAGAGTACATAACACAGCATCTACCAAACTAGGATCCAGGTTGGCTGCTCTTACAGATGATGAGCATCTGATAACTGTCGCCAATTTATCTGCCTGTGCGGACGCCCAGGCAGAGGATCAAGCTCTTCCTTGCTACCTCATGGTCTGACGTGTATGGTAGCTATGGGAGTGAAGGGTAGCTACAAAGATGACATGCCCGCACCACAGATCCTCTTCTTTAATGCCCCCACCAAGAGCTCTAATTACATCAGTATATTGTCAGTATGTGTGCAGCACAAGATAACTTGTACTAAAAAGGCAGTGGATTACTAGATAGGAAACATCATTACAAGGATTTATCTTTTTTACTTTTGCTGAGATCTTTTACAGTGAATTGCTATGGTATTTTCATTATGCAATCAAACCAAAATTTCCTAGCCCCTTGGAAGAGCTTCTTAAATTATTTATTGAACTTGATTTGCTGGAAGCAGAATCATTAAAACAAAAACAAATATTAGAATGTCAGAATGAAATTCTTAGATGCTCCGGCAATGCTAGCTATAAATCACTATATATATATATTTTTTTTAAAAGGAACAAGAGTGGATTTTTTACATATGAAAGCAGTCATCATCTCTGATATGGAAAAGATTTCCTTCTACAGTATGGCAGCATGCAACCCTTTAACAAGGGAATGACTAAAGGTTTTATGCATGTAACAATTACAGCAAGTCTTAGAAGTTCATTAAGAAAACATTCTATGTACCAACTCACCATTAGGAGACAAAGTCACTGCAGGCATCGAGTGCATGCTAGGTTCGGCTATATACTTGAAATCCACAGGGATATCCCTAAAAATTTAAAATAGTAGATCAGAACAAGAAATTTCAGAAAGGACTTTTAGAAAAATTCTCTATAAAACAAAGAATAGCATTCAAATAAAAGCAAACTTTTAAAATTCTATATTTACTCAATGACTCCAGTTCATCTTTCTTTATGGTCCAGTACTCCAATGGGTATAAATACCACATTTTCTTTACCTGGGCATCTGTTGGTAGACATAGAGGCCACTTTCAAGATTTAGCTATTATGAATTGTGCTGCTAGAAACATAGGTATACATGTATGTCTTCAACTCTTTTGGGAAGACACCTGAAAGGCCAGTAGCTGGGTCAAATGGAATGTCTATTTTTAGTTTTCTAAGGAATCTCCATACTGATTTCCATAGTGGTAATTAGTTTACATTCCCACCAACAAACATTGTATTTCCCCCCCACAACCTCCCCAGCCTTTGTTATTATTTGATTTCTTGATGACAGCCATCTTTTCTGAGGTAAAATGGGAATCTCAGTGTTGTTTTAATTTGCATTTCTTGAATGGCCTGAGATATTGAACATATTTTTATGTACTTACTAGCCATTTTTATTTCTGAGCAGTACCTTATTTATTTGTCCACATGTACTAATAAAAACTTGAAAAAACCGTACCATGGTGGACAGAAGCAAGTCATCTGAACAATCCTATTGGGAATGTTATTTTATATGCTGATCAACCTTAACATACTACTCTGTGAGCAGTTAAGAAAGCTAAAAAGCCCTTGATAGCAGGCAGTTCCATAGGGGTCTATGAGTTTACTGGTTTAATCCATCTTAAAATAATGACCACGGACAGAAAGATTAAGTGCTTGGTACTTAAGAGTATTTTTGGTTTATATGTAAATCATTTAAACATGTGTGGTGCAGGAGAAAAGGTATTAAAAACAAAAAACTTGTATAACATAAAAGATTAAATAAAAAGTAAAACTAGTCACTTAAATTTAAAATGCTCAAAAATTTGAAGTATATTTTTAAGTTTTGCATTATAAAAATGCGATAACTGTGAAAGGAATTTTGATCTTATTGCTTCTGAAACCAGCAATGTTTTTTACAGAGTTCTATGTGGGAAATGTAATCTGAGGAACAGTGCGATATGAAGCAGCAGTTTCTTCAAGCTATGGTTAAGGTTCCAATGATGTCATTAATTAGAAAATACTAATTATTTGTTTCATGTAAGAACTTTCTCTGTTGATGTATCCAACCATCCAGAAGAAGGAACAAATGCCTAGAGAAAACTTCTGCCAAGCCTTGGTGAAAGGAAAATAGTTTCATATATTTGTCATTTGTCAGATCTCCATCGAACCCTTTATGCTTTGAAACAGCAATAAAAACCCACATTCACAATGACCCAAATCTGCTAAAAAAAAAAAAAAGCCTCAATGTGAAAAAGCTTCAAGTTTTTTTACCTCGTATTTATTATCAAGTAGGCTAATAATTTTATAATATGTATTGAAACATAAGAGCATTTTTAAAAATTAATCACAATGCAGGTTCATGTTAATCAATGTACTAAAAATAAACACAGACAAAAATTCACATGAACTCTTAATTCAACATGGTACAACAATCTCTAGAATAAGAATTGAGTCTGAAATATCTCATGGATTTCATTATTTCTAGTAAAAATGTCTGGTAGGCATATAGCAGTTAAAGTCAATAAAAAACACTTTTAATTGATATTGTAATTCAATATAAGTGAGAAATATTCTGGAAATGAATAAAAGAAATTAAGAAAGTTCTATGCAATTTTAAAATGAAAAAACTAATATTTATCAGCTTATGTAAAATTTCATTTTAATATTATTTTACTGAAACAAGTATCTTTGTGAGAAAACATGTCTACATTTCATGCATTTAGCAATTAAAATACCACTGTTACTTAATATCTAATATAACCTCCAACTTTCCTTCAAAACTACACAACTGTCTTAGTTTACACTGTACAATCTGTTTAAGAAAACCAAGTTTCCTTAGCTTTGTTTTCTTACATCACTGCCAGGCAAAGCAAGTTATAGGGCATATAAGTTTGGTAAACATCATTCCTTTAGAGGCCCCTATGCTGAACGATTTCCTGCAGTGGGGTCAAGTTCTCACTTTGAGGTACTTAAGCCTGCCCTACTATGCAAGTTGCCAGGATGACCTGTAATTTCTGGAGATACTGAGCTAGTTTTGCTTCCCACTTTCCTTTGTAGAAAAACTGATTCTTACATTTATTGCTTTTTTCACTACTCAAACCAGACACAGGTTATCTTTCCAGTCCCCTCACTCACCTAGCTATCCAGCAACAGTCAAGAACTCAAGTTTTGGAATCCTTTGACCCAAATGTGAATTCTCATCCTTCTGTGTCCTTAAGACAAATTACTTAAATCTATTTAGTATCTTTATATAAGAAATAGAAATAACTCATAACTTGTTTTGCACAGTGTCAAAGAGTTGATATAAAAATGCTCAGCACAGATTGGCATAAAGGACTTTATAATTGTAATACTGTTAGTGATTGTAACAGCTGTGATGTTGCAACAGCTGTGACTGGTTGTGTAAACTTGAGTAAGAGAAGCTCAACTAAATTGGCTCAGCTATCCCAGCATGTGGAAGACCCCTCTAGGGCAGCTTGTCACTGCCATGGTACAAAAAGGCAATGAAGAAAGAAAGACTGGCTTGTTTCTTCTGAGGAGCTCCAGGCTTCACCTTCATCTTCACCTTGGGCATCATCTCCTGGTTTCCACGCAGACTCTCCAGCTTCTGGGCAGATTCTTCAGCCTCCCAGCACGGACTCTTCAGCTTTCCATCACAGACCCATCAGCACCCTGGTAAGGACTCACTCAGGACACTGCAGGGAGCACCAGACCTCTGCCTGGATCCTTCGGTCTCTGGCATACAGATGCCCTCTGTGCTCTTCCACACCCAACTGTGGGTGAACACTGTAAGCCAATCTTGCAGGTTCTTGTATAATTGTGTATCTTGTGTTATGTCTGCTTTTCTAGCAAACACTCATACAACAGTGATGACTTCTGGCAGTAAAGGTAAACAGAAATCTAAAGGGTATCATGATTTGAAACAAAACAGTATTATGGAATATGACAATCTGAGAGAGAAAAGCATTTTGCTGGCCAATGTTTTACTTTAGAAAATAAAAACATTCTTAAACTCTGTTATATAATTTAAATACTTTCCAACTTATTTTACATGATTCTACATTTTAAAATGTAACTAAAATATCATCTGAAGGTAAAAACAGATGTTTGAGTATAATCAAATTGTTAATACATATAAAACAAAACATGTATATACATGGTTAAGAAAGTACTGTGCAAATGATATAAGGTGGTTTATACAAAACATATTTTCTATGTCAGGGTCTCTGTAAGAAAGTATTTTGAAGCAAGAAAGGTTTTAGTTATAAGGCAGTTCTCAAGCTATAAGCCTTCAGGATGAAATTATACAACGTGTGATCAAAATATATGGCAAAAGTTTAGGTTAAAAAGAAATTATAGGGCCTGTGAGATAGCTCAGCAGACTAAGCACCAGCTTAGGTGAGTGCAGGGACCAGGGTTTGATTCCTGCACCACATGCCATACTGGCCCTGCCGCGGGTGCACTCAACTGGCCAATGAGGCCCGGTGTGGTGGTGTAGACCTATAATCCCAGCACTGAGGAGGCTGAAAACAGAAGGATTACTATGATCATCTGAGTTGTACAGTGAGACCAGGTACCAAATACATTAAAAAAATTATTACAGTGGGGAAAGGCTTAATGCTGACTAGATGAAGGTGCCAGGCACGGTGAGTATCCTTGGACGGGCTATGGAGTGATGAATTTGACTTGGTTTTAACAGGAGTACGTTGACTGCTGCTCGGAGAGTACACTGTGTATGAAAGTTAGAAGAGCTGGGAGCCCTTATGTTGTTGTTGCTCTAATCCAGGGAAAAATGATGCCTTGAAACAGGGCAGTGGTGGTCGAGGTCAAGTGTTTCTGAAAACATTTCAGTGATCAGCTGTCTACTTAATGTAAATGTTGTTTTGTCGTTGTCACTTTGTAAATAAGGTTTTTATTGCCTATGAACTTATTTTTAAAGCTGCATAGGAATGATTGTTCCTCAGTTGTTTTGTATCACCATGATTTGTAATTCACATTGCTTTAGATCTTTAATTTAGTAACTTTGATCTGAAGAGTGGGTTTTTCTAGTATCTTTGGCAATGGATGCCAATCACAGTTAATCTAGAGAGTTTATATGTAGACTTTTTACAAAGCAATAGCTGCCTGGAGCTTAAGGCTGCTTCTATTTGTACAGATTTTTACTGCATAGACAGCACTTTTTAATTCCAGGAATGAATAAAAAATTAATTCACAAAAAAATTATTACAGTAAGACACATTGTCATTGATCTCCCCAATGACCTCCCTCCTCACTTTAAACATACCATTCCATCATTCTTGCCACTTTCTGAAGTAGTTCTGGAAGTTCTCTTTCATGAGTGTCTAATTGCATTGTCATGGCTACCTTGACATCGTGAACTAAATGAAAATGTTTATGCCAATTTCTGTTAAATAAACATTAAGCTGGGTCCTGATCCACTTCCATAACTGGATCTGGCATTGTGTGACTTTTGGCTCTTCCCCAAAGTCAGGAGGACCATGAAAGGTACACATTTTGAATCAATTCAGTACACTAAAGCTGTAAAGGCACAACTTAAAAACACTCATAAAAAAGATCTTCAGACCTCTTCAGAAGAAGGCAAGAATAACGAGATAAGCGTGCTCAATGTGAGGGGAGTATTTTGGGAGGGATGAATAGCAGTATGTCTTTTCCTACTATATATATATATTCTGAAATTTAAACATTCATTGCATTTTTGGATCACATCTCATGTATTAAAAGTCTTGCCAACTCTAATAGTTGGGAGTAATCTGAAGGTTTGGTGGTAGTATAAGTGTGGGAGTAAGTACAGTTAAATTACATTAAATCATTGATTACTGAAATTGTCCTGACAATGGTTAGGGCCTACTCAGCTCCCCAAAGGGATTTGGTTTGCAGAAGAAACCATTAGCTGTGGCTCCAGGATGCCCACTTCTTCTTAAAGTGTAACTTCTGGGGGTGGCATGAAGTACATTCTAGTTCTTGCAAGGCTATAATCATAGCTGAGCTGTGCTTCATAACTGAATATAAACACAAGCTGGGCTCCAACCATACATTTATTTTAACAAAAAGATCGTGTCTTTCTTTGCAACTAAATTATAGCACATGATCTATGATACTTAATGAAACTAGCTTTAGTATTTTGGATTTTACAAAAATCATCTTTCCTCTAAAAAAAAAGCAGTTAACCAATATATTCCAATTCTATAAGCAAAACATGTATACAAGTGTGTTGATGTGGTGTAACCTTAAGTAATGAACAATCATAAAACACATTAAAAAACAATACAGTAGGATTTTCTTGGGGTTTGTTCTGAGGCTAGGGCCTTATGCTCAATCCTTATATAACACAAAACAGAACTTGCATTCTGCAAAGTTCCAGTCATTTTGCAAAGATGAGAAAGGTGAGAAAGACACAGAGAATGTAAGATACCATAACACACGATCTATCATCATGGTAAAAAAGTACCTCAAAGTAAATACTCTCTGAAAAGATTATCTAAAGATCATGAAGGGCAGTTTGCTTCAATTTTTATTTTCAAATTGTGGTTACCTAAATAATTAAAACAATTTAATTAGCTAGCGAGGATCACAGTTACAAAACTTATTCAAATGGTTTCACATTATTAGCTTTTGTCTTTGGCTAAAATTTTTAATTGCTTGCTTTATAAAAAGCACATTTTCTACTGAGAGAAACTTACCATTCCCAAACTCTTAGGCTCTTATCATCAGACGTACTCACAAATCTTCTATTCTCATCAACAAAAACAATGGTGTTGACAGCTCCCAAATGTCGATCATATTCCTGAACAATTTCTCCACTTCGAATGTCCCACTGTATAGCAAACAAGAAGACATGAAGACAAAAGTGGAATGAGTTTATGAAAGCTAATGGCACTTCTGGAAAGGAGAAGGAAAAGATCTTGCATATTTTTATGAAATGATTGTTTTCTACTAAGTATAGAACAGCAGGAATCCCTAAAAGTAACAAACATTAAATGAGTCAACACTCTTGTACTCCATTCCCCATTATAATACAAAGCTCAGGAATCTTAATAAAAACAAGGCAAAAAGACTTACTTGCACAATCTTTTTATCAGACATCCCAGCCACAAAGAGATTTTGTTTATCTTCATCAGGATTGAATTTGACACAATAGGGTACTTTTCGATTTGTGAATCTTGATATGCACTGTCCTAAAAACAAAGATTCAAATTAAAAATAAATTTGACCACTTAAAGATGACAATGGCCTTAAGATCATTTGTTTAATAAAATTTGAGGGAGAGCATCTTACTCGAAATTACAGTTTCTTGTCACATATTTTTAATGATTAAAAATAATTTTTCAAAAATTAAACTGTACTACCAAATGTTGAATACGTAATTATAATTGCATTCACAGAGAGGAACATTTGAAATAATAAAAAATAATAAATTACTGGTATAAACCTCGTGACTCTCAGATATTATACTGAGTAAAAGAAACAAAAAACAAGAGAAAAATATGGTATAATCCTATCCATAAGAAGTCCAGAACAGGCAAAATGAACCAATCATGACAGAGCAGCTACTGTGATGACTGGGGACAGACTGGAAAGGGTGTAAGAAACCCATACTGCATGACTGAAATGTACATCTTGATCTTGTATTTAAAACAGTTCAGACATATGTTTATAGAAAAAGACTGATGAATATGGATTTTATACACTTCATGCATACTATATTTTGATTTTTAGAAGAGCTTTTTAATGTGTATGTTGTGTGGGGAGACTCTCAGCCTTAGCTGTATAGACAGTAACACTGTCCACAGCTTGGACAAACAATCTAAGGACCTCTGGTGGTGGGACGCACATCTTAGTGATTCTCAAACTCTTCAAATGATAACCATGTGGAGTCAGAACTGAGCAGGGGCTAAAGAGGTGAAAACACAGGCTTGGATGCTGGCGATCTTAGTCTAAACTCACTTCTGCCTGCAGGACTCTGGAAAGGCTACCTTTATGCCTCACTTTCTTTACCTATAATGTAACAATGGTACATAACTTATTGGAGTATATTAAGACTGAATAACATATGCATGTAAATGTTATATGTTATAACATTTACATATAACATTTAGCCAGGTACACATGAATTACTTGTATTTTCATTACCCTTAATATTCAGTGTGATAAAAAATGACTTTTGTGATAATACAAAATTATACTAGCCACAAAATACTGATGGAATGTACGTGAAACCAACAGGCTCATGAGAGTTTAGACTTACATTTTAATCAATTTGAACAATTTAACTCTGCTCCCCAGACACTGTGCTTCTATCAGGTACAGTACATTTGTTTTATTAACCTTTACGTTGGAGGGGCAGTTTCGCAGTTAAGACTGGTAATGAGCTGAGTTTCAATTCCATAAACACATTTTGTGATATTAGATGCTAAGCAATGGGGTAAGAATCAGCAGTTAGAGGAGGTACCACTGTGCCACGGAAAGCCACTCAGACTGTTCACATGTAAGGCTACCTTAGAAGACAGAGCTGTACTATTTATTAGTGCACTCTTACCTGTCTCAGTGTCCCAGAGTTTAAGATACCTGTCATAGGCAGCGCTGAGAAACTGGGTTCCTGCAGTATTGAAACAGATGTCCCGAACAGCTTTACTGTGACCTATAGGTAGATTCAACAGAAATGGCAGTGAGCTCAAGTGCTGCATGTTCATAAACATCCTCAAAAACAGCATTAAAGAATGGCTTCAAGGGAAGCATAACTCAAGATCACTGGAACCCCATCTTTTAATTTACTGTTTCAAGTCTGTTACATGTGGGTTGTGGAGTGTGGGTGGCACTCTCCCTTTAAGAAACTCCTCAGGTGATTGTGATGCATATTTCAATAAGAATCAAGAGAAAAGGTTTAATTTAAAAAAAAGTGTCACATCAACGTCTTACAATGGAGTATATACAAGTGATGACTAAACACCCAAATATTTATAGAAACATAACAGACGAATTATTTCAAATGAAAAAAATGATGAAATCTACTCTCAGATTGTTCACCAGGCTGAAAGTGAAAACAAAGAGACCAAAAACTTAAGTTTAGGAAACTAGCCCATGTACAATAATTATTTTTGTGATCACATTATCAACCTGCATAGAAACCGATTCAGAGACTATAACTTTTAAGGTGACATTTTGACAATAGATTAATTTAAAGATACTGATGACACTCATTTGGAAATTAATCTTTCCAGACCCAACTCTTTGGAATGTTACAAACGCAAACGAAAGCAGAAAGTTTCCCACTTGCCACCACCCTGCCCGCAATCAAGACATATACAAGATGGGGGTGGCACAAGCTGCTTACATGCAGCTTGAACCACCACGGCCACTAACTGAAATTTGAGAAGACTACATGTGCCATGGCAGTGAGCCATTCCTTCCTACAGTGAGGGTCCTACAGAGCTGCCATCAGCCTCTAAGGAGAACTTCAACTTTCCCCTAAAAAGTGGTCTGCTGTCCTGGAGGCAGATGGGAACTAAACCCACTCTATCTGACAAAGACATCTTGTTCCCTGGACATAGCCTTTCCATATGTCTTTCTTTGGGCTGCGTAACATCTTGGATAGTATTTATCCAGGCAGAGGCCCTAAGATCTTAATGCACAGCTGAACACACTCCCACTTTAATCTAAAAACAGAGCCACTATGACTTACACAGAGTTTCACTGTGCTAGGTTAAATTTGGATAACTAGCCTTCACATGAAATGACAGAGACAATAAACCGTTGTCATGTGTCACACAGCTGACTTCCCTTTGGCGCTCTTGTTTGAGCTGTCTCACTCTGATCATTTTATGCCTCAGCTGCCAACTCCTAACCTTGCTTCAAAGCTCAACATCCAGCTGTTGCTCACTGGAAATTTTCACGTCTACATCCCACTGGCAGCTCAGATGCAATGATCTAAACCTTATAATCCCTCCATGTTCCGTCCCTTGGTGAATGCCACCATAGTCCTCCTGCCATGCAGGAGTCATCCTAGATTCCTACGTCTTTTCATTCACCATCCATCACTAAATTTCACTGATTCAACTCTTAACCGTTGTTTCCTTTTCTATCTCTGTTACTTTGGTTCAGATTTGTGTGACTTCTACACCAAACAATGAAATAACTGCAATTCATTTCTTCCAAGCTCACTCTATCAAGGTATTCTCCGAATGCCACATGGTCTTTGTAAATTTCCAATCACTTTGCTGAAAGAGCTGTTCAATGGCTCTTTGATGCCTTAGGATAAAGTCTAAATGATATGAAGGACATACACAATCCTCTATCAACTCTTCCACTACTTTCCCCCACTTTGTTTCTTAAATCCTGGCAATTCTGCATAATACGTGATTCCCCTAAAGCAGCATGCTTTCTCACACCATATTTGTGACTCTTACTTTCAAGTTCTCTTTGTCCACTTGGGGAGACTTACTCCTTGCAGGGTCAGCTCAAGACTATAAACATTTTCCTTCATATTAGTGTAGTAAAATTACTGTCTATAAGGTCATCTTACTTTAAAAAGTCTTTTCAAACGGATATATAGGGGCTGGGGATATGGCTCAGTAGAATAAGAGCTTCCCTGGCAAGTGCAAGGGCCTGAGTTCAATCCCTGGTTCCACCAAAAAACAAAAACAAACAGATTTAGAGCCAAGGAAAAGAAAAAAAGCATTACCAATAAATGTTCGTAGACAGCGTCGGTCTCCATAAACCTCCCATAGCTGGAGAAAAAAATAATTGAAATATTTAAAAGTTTGCTTCATTGCAGGGGTTTAAACTCAGGGCATTTACAGAAGATCTAATTAATGCTGTGACATCCTCTAAGTTTGTGTTTTATCATTTGGAATACATACATAAACGCACCTTATAACTAGAGCTTAAAAAATTTTTCGTATCAGTTTTCAAAATATTGAGGGAACTATGGATGGAGTTAATCCAGGTGGGTTCATTTTCTTAATTGTTCTTTTTCTATATTTTATATATTTTCTGTGCTAAAAGGTTTTTACTTTTATAATACTATTAACTATCTTTAAAAGGAGTTACATGCTATTAAAACCACCAGTATTTTGATATCAAAAGGTTTATCTGGGGAGTGTTTTTCTGAAGAAATATTCTAGGAGCTTTATGAAAATAATGATAAGCTCATAATTTTAATCATTTTTAGAGTAGACAAATATAAAGCTTCAACACTAGCTTTATTCTTGTCTACCTCAAATGTAATCTTCACAATGTTACTAGTGCTTAAAAATAGCATTTCCTGGCCACCTAGGGTCAACTGGATAAAGTCTCAGTTCTTGCAGCATACCAGGCAAGGACCTCTGAGACCTGGTTCCTTGCCTAAGACTATAATTATTCTTTGTCTCTTAAATTTTATGCTCCGGCAACCACAAAACTTGTATTTTTCAGCACAAACCATGCCCAAATTCTCTTCCTCCTCTCTTTACTTAACTCTATGGAGGTATGCTGCCTTTTTAAAATCAGAATATCTACACCTGTGTCTGCCTCTAATATTAATCTTTGAATAATAATGAAATGACTGCTGTATGGGTAGGGATAGTATCTTAGTAATTTTTTAACTTTTCCTTTTACCTAATAAGTACATAACAATGCTAATGATGCGAAGTAAATTGAATTTATGCTTTTTTAAAGAGATGATTATAATAACAACTAATATAGTTTGTATAAAGTAGAAGTCAAAGTAAATAAGAATTCTTTGCTAAAAACTTTAGAGACAAACTTTCTATTAGAGACAAATGTCTAAATGGCTATTCTCATAAAAAAAAGCTGTTATATACTGCTAATATTCATGAACTATTTCAAATGTTAAAATTAATGATTCAACTTTTCAAGCCATAAGAGTATAACAATACTGGTATTTCCTGAAACACTGAAGATGATTTGGACCCAATGAAGACACAACAAAGATAAGAACTATCTTTTCAGATTTAAACTTTTTATTTCAAAGTTTTCCACATATTCAAGTTGACATACATTTTTTGTTTTATTTCATTTTGCTTTAATCACACTAACTAGCTTACGAGAAGGCAGAGATGGGAGTTTCCTGAGACTATAACAAGTAGGAGAAAGGGCTGGGAGCATTTCTGTTTCTCAAAGTCTGCTAGTATTCGAAAGGAAAAGGAGGAATTGCATTGCCAACTCTCAAAAAATGGTATTTTTATCTAGGTGTCTCTCTACCTCCTATGATCCTGAAAAACGAATGAACTCAGTCACATACCCAAAACCTCTATTAAAAATGCATTATTAGTGATTAAGTATTCATATGTCTAAGGCTGAAATGATTGGATTACAGTCTCATCAGCTGTGCAAGCTTTACAGAGCCTTGCCAACTGGACCACAGAGCCATATTTGAATCTAAGTCTGGAAAACAGTCTAGCAATTCATAGGGCCTAAGAGAAAGGAATTAGCCTTTAATTGCCTAACAAACTTGCATTTGTAAATAAATGAATAGATTTAACCAAAGCAATAGCTTCACAGTACAGTACTTTCTTTCTGGGACTGAAACTCACCTTTATTTTACAGTCCATGGAACAAGACAGCAATAAATGGCCAGAGAGAGGAAATAATCTTACTGCACTGACACCCTGTGAAAAAGTATCACAGTTACCAACCTGAAGCACTTAAAAGCTAGAAATGAAGAAAAACAGAATATTTTAAGCAACCTAATTTGCTATTTTTCTAAACATCATGGCCCAGAATAACCTTCATTAGTATTCTAAGAGAAAGGGATTATCAACACTAAGATTTTGAAAAAATTTTTTAATCTTTAATAATGACTTCCTCACCCAAGGCAGCCCAGAGCCAAGCAATGGTTAATGCTCCCACTTATTTTCCTTTTTAAAATATTTTTTTTCTTTGCTCTGCAAAGAACTGGAAATTAACAGCTCAAACAGTGCAGATGACAATGTCAGTATCAAAAGATTTCTGGATCACATTGCTTAGCTTTTCTCTTCTATACGATGGACTAGTAATACTTCCAACATCATGATTTGTGTAGGGTTTGAGTTAAAACATATAAAGA
>NDGN011465416.1:4997-17884 GCA_002564285.1 Tympanoctomys barrerae
TAGTAATTTGCACCCCTGGTGAGAAACAGCAAATTAGTGCATGGGTGGGAAGTTTACTGCTAAGCGAAGAACCGAAGAGACTGGTATGGATTATGAGAAATGGGCAGCTGAACACAATCTAGAGGTGGAGGACTGGAGGAGAAACTGTTGGACCCTGAGCCTGCAAAGATTTCTCAGCTCCGTTTTAACATGGGGTGTGTCTTGGTTACTCTTCTCTGCTGGGACAAATACCTGACACCCAAAATGAAATTATTTAGTTCACAGGTACTGGAGGTTTCAGTCCTTACTCACTGGCTCCCAGGGGGAGTGGCACTGGCCAGAGAGCAGCCATTAGCCCCTCTCCCCTCCTTACATTGTAGTGCAGATTATCTGCCCCAGGCAGGGGCAGCACCCACACCCACAATAATCACAAAGGACAGAAAATCCTAACGGTGTTTCCTTGTGAACCTAATCACACTACTCAAACCTGTATTTCTGTAACCAGTGTAGTGCTTCCTTCCGTATGTTCCTCCTGAGAAATCTGCTGTTATTTGAATTCCTTCTGTCTATGCACTGAATCTCAGTTTTCAAGTAGTTCTTGGGCTGTGGGGTAGAGAGCATGCCCCAGCAAGTGCAAAGGCCTGGGTTCAATCCTTAGCGTATGTGTGTGTGTGTGTGTGTGTGTGTGCGCGTGCGCGCGTGTGTGTGTGCTTTCCCTTACCTTTTCACAAGTGTGATTATGATCTGTCTTGGTGTGAACTGCTTTGGATTTTCGCTACTCAGCTTCTTAAATCTACAGGTGTACTGTCTTCTGTCAAATTTAGGGAATCTTCTGCCATGTCTTCGGCCCCTCTCTCTCTCTCTTCTGGAATTGTGATGATATGAATGTGACATTTTTTGTTGTAGGTCCAGCAGGTTGAGACACTACCCTTTCTTTTCTTCAGTCTATTTTCTATTGCCTGGGTTGGGTAATTTCTATTGTTGTACCTTCAGGTTTATCAATTCTCTCCATTTTGCTTTAAGGTCATGTAATGAATTTTGATATGTGTTTATAAATTTCTATATACTTTTATATGTTCCATTTCTTTGCTGACATATTTTTTCTTTCAAGTGTGTCCTTCATGGTTGGCTTTAAAATTCTTGCCATACAATTCTGAGATTTTTTTTTACTTTTTGTCTTTTCGAGACAGGGTTTTGCAGTGCAGTTCATGCTGCCCAGAACTCCCTTTGTAGCCCAGGCTGGACTTGAACTCAGAGTGATTCTCTTGCCTCAACCTCCGAGTGCTGGGATTACAGGTGTGTGCCACCACACCCAGCCTGATTCTGAGATTTGTATCATCTTAGTATTACTGTCTTTTCTCATACAAGTTTAGATTTTTCTTCATATGATGAGTCTTCTCTTTGTTTTGTTTGAAGCAGGCTTTGCTATGCAGTTCAGGCCTCATCATGTAGGCCAGGCTGGCCTCTTTCAAAACAATTCCTCCGAGTGCTGGAATTACAGGTGTGCACCACCATACCTAGCTGAGAGTTTTTTTACTATCAGGATATTTTGATTATTAGGAGACTCCTAAGTGTTTTCAGTCTGGAAATTAAATCTAGGGCCTTCTGCAGGTAAGCAAGTGTTTTTTACTTTGAGTCACACCCCAGCGTAAACAGAAGTGTTTGAATAGGCCCCTTCTGACACTGTGCTTGCAGTGGAAGGGTTGGTGGTGCCTTGTCACTGTCGGGTAGGGGCAGAAGTCCAAGTTCCCAGTCAGCATTATCCTCAATGTGGCACAGAACATATTAATTGGAGGAGGTAACAATTCAGACTCCCTTCAGATGGCCCTCACCTGAAGGAGAGAGGTGCCTTGTCCTTGAGTGGGGTTGAAGCTTAGGCTGCCTGTGTGATCTGCAGTGATAACTACTGGTGGGCAGTTCATTACCTCTGAGGAAGATGAAAGACTCCAAGCTCCCTTACTCAACTGCTGCTGGCAGTGGTGGAGATGGTCCTGCAGGTTTTTCTGTGCAGTGGATAGAGTGGAGTTTTGTTTGGTTTGTTTGAGACACGATTTCACTAGGTAATTAAGGCTGGACTTGAGCTCACTTTGTAACCCAGGCGCACCTTGAATTCACAGCAGTCCTCTTCCCCAGTGCTGGGATTACAGGTGTGCACCACCATGCCCAGCTGGATAGAGCGGTTATTGTCTGAAAGTTTTCTGTCTTGGTTTTTTAGCTAGATGGAGCAGGCTCTTCTTCAGAAAAGTTTTTCTGAACCTTTTGGCATTTCAAGGTTGTCAGTTCTATAGTACCCAGCCTGGGATATATGAAGCAAAACAAAAAGCTCAGGAAACTTGCGACCATGTTGCTTGCTTGTGCCCTAGGTCCCCAGCTGGTCCTGCCTGGTTCCCTTGATCTGTTAGTTTTTAAGTTGGTTTTATAGGTAGCATCAGGTATCCTGGCTGTACTCAGAAGGAATGAGAATAGTGCACTGACTTCCTTTTCCTGGAACTCAAAACTTGCATTTGTTTTTTGAAAATTTGTATTTATTTTTCCAACAAATACAAATAAAATGCTGTCCTTTCACAGATTCTGCTGGTGACATTTGCTCAAGCACTCTTAATTAAAAATAAATGGTAGGCAAGAGAGTGTGGGAACAGTGGCACACAAGCAGTCTTTGCTGCTCGGGAAGCTGATGCAGAAGAATCATTGGAGCCCATGAATTCAAGACTACCATGAATGACACATTGAAACTCCATTTCCAAAATAAAAAGAAAACCAAGCATGGGGAACATTTTTAAGCTAAGAAAGTTTACTTATGGCAGAGTAAGGAAGATGCTGTACTCGCGCTTCTTTTTGCTAGTCCCATCCGTCCCACTTGCACTAGGCTGTTGAGAGCCAACTGTTAAGATTTAGACGTGTGTGGGGTGTCCAAACCCTCTCAGGGCCCCTAGGGGAAGTCAGGAGCAGAACAGACTTTGAACTGGAATGTAAAAACATTGAAGTAACTTGCTGTCCCAGCTGCTGTGAGCCATGGCCTGAGGAAATCTAGATGTTCTCTTGCCCAAGTCTGGAATTTTCCCTTAAGATCTGCTCCAACAAGGGGAGTTCTGTCTGGCCAGCACTGGAGGAGTCAGCCAGCTGCCTCACCAAGACAGTGTGGTGCTGTGGGTGCCTCCTGGAAGTTGGGGTGGGGCTACTGGTGCTGCCCCAGGACCCTTACCTGCTCCCTCCCCTCCCCAGCCTGTGGCAGGGCTGGGGACAGCCAGTGCCCTCCTGACAAGTGCTGCTTCTTGGGGCCTGAACTGCACAGCCTTCCTCATTCACACGGCAGTGACTGCCTGACTTGAGACGGCTTTCTTTATATTCCACTTTGCTCCCAGAGAACCTCTAAGTGTCTTCCCCTCACTAGGCTGTTGGTGCTGTGATGAGAAGGGAGATCTTTCTGTCCTCAGAGAGTCAGAGGTCTAAATCATAACCCTAGACTTCCCCCAAATTTCCAGTGAGGAAAGCTGCCTTTGGTGTATGGAAAGAACTTAAGATTTAAGGCTAAACCAGGCAAGGTAGCACACACCTGTAATACCAGGGCTAGGGATGAGGCAGAGGCAGGAAGACTGCTACGAATTTGAGAGGCCTCGGCTACATAGGAGTTCCAGCCCAGTCTGGAACACGGCAAGATCCTTTCTCAACAAAGCAAACATGGGCTGGGGATATAGCTCAGTGGCACAAGTTCCTGCCTGGCATGTGTAAGGTCCCAAGTTCAATTCCTGGTAAAAAAAAAAAAAAGCAAAAACAGATCTAAGGATGAAAGTCAAGTCAAACCACTAAAAATGAGTTCGCACAGATATAGCTAAAAAAACTGATAAAACAATTTTTAAAAGCTAATTTAAAAAAGATTAAAAATAATAGGCATTGAAAACAGTAAAACAGAGGCCACAAATCCCACCATGGGGGTGTCACAGGCCCACTGTGCACTCCTGTGAAAAGAGCCTGGCCTCCTACTGGCACCCTCTTCATTCTGTAAGTACTCACTTGGCCTAGTCCCTGCAATGCCCTCAGGTTCTTCTGCTCACCCTTGCTCCAAACCTGACTTAACAGCTGGGTAACATTGAAATTTAAGGATGAAAGCCATGCTGAGAGGAAGCTGAATCTTGAAGGTGGAAAGCTTTATTAACTGACAACAGAATTTAGGTTGCATGGCAAGGAGGGAGGGGAAACAAGTGACTGCCAATGAAAAGATAGGTTCTATTTGAGCAAAATTAGTGCAGCTGGGTAACAGCAGAAAGGTGGGTGATGCTGGTCAGGGGCACAAAACAGACTACCAAGAACACATTCTAGGAGCAGGAGTGTGCAGCTCAGTGGTTGAGCACTTATCCAGCATGCATGAGGCCCTGGCTCAGATCTCCAGTACCATTAAGACAAAACATGAAAGTTGTTAAATATTTCCACTTTAAATTGGAGAAAATATTCATTTAAATATCACCAAATATCACACCTGATCTTTTCCTCTAGAGCAGTAAGCAGCGGCTTGATAACAACAGCCTTCCATAACGGCAAGTGGGCTTAATGTGTGACCCTATGCCAGTGGAACCTTGCAAAGAGGGTACCTGATTTGACATTTGATGATCTTGGTTTCCTATACATTGTGGTGTTTTACTAAATCATGATGAAAAATAAAATAACAATGAAGAAAGTAATTTTGCTTAGCACCATGTCTTTCTCCTTAACAGGGCCAAAATTTTGCTTGAATAGCTTCTAATAAGTTATAAAGAGGATCTTAACACCTCTGAACAAATTCCCTGGCTTTTCAGGGCTTCCAGGTCCTGTTTTTGTGTATTCTTTTCAATCTGGGGCTCACCTTGTCTGCAGTTGTGTATCTGACTGACTTCCAGACACACATAACCAGGTTTCCCTTTTGCATGGCTTTCCACATTGTTTCTGTGACAGCAAAAGGCCCATCCTCCCGCTGTATTTAAGTACCCCAACCACAGCTCTGGCTCTGAGGAGGGGAGGTGCCCTGCTGTGGATGCAGCACCCTGTTTCTGGGTCTGTCCAGTAGGTGCTGTCAGTGCAGCTGCTGGAGGCCACCTCCCCCGGACAAGGCCTGTGGAGAACAGGCATGTGCTTCTGCGCTGCCCCTAGAGCGTAGGGCAATGCTAGCTGACACCCCATCTCCTTGGCGCTGCTTCCTGCCAGCTTGAGCTGGCCAACCACTTGCCATGAGACCCGCCGCAGCGCACATGCACATCAAACGCAACTTGCACTTGTATTTGCCTCAGTTCTGCTCTCGCTGCCCATGGTCAAAGTGGGCAGCACTCGCCCTTATGCTTTCAACAGGGAGCCTCTGAAGCTTCACAGTTGGGACAAAGCTGGTCTCTCCTGGTGAATCATATCCTGCAGTCTCCAGAAAAGGGCCTGACTGACATGTGCAGGTGGAGTGAATGAGATGAAAAGCAGACACTTGGGACAGCCCAGAGGATTTCCTCTTTCTTTCTTGGCCTCTAGGAGCTCAAAGCAAAGTTTTCAATCGGAATTCTTTCCCTGCTTTTCTGCTAATAATTATATTTTTTTGTAGGGGGAGGGGATAGATGGCTGTTACTTTAGATTTGTTTTTATGGTAGCTTATTATTTTGCCCTTGCATCCTTATTTTGTAGTTTGTGCCAAAATAGGGGACAAGATGGACAAGACTTAGTCACCAGAAACCCTGGAGGGGAGAACATTATCCATGTGGAAGACACTGCTTGACAGTGGGGGAGACTCTGCCCCCTGCACAGCTGTAGCCTCACTGCCATGGGCACCTGCCCTGAACAGACCCTGTGGAGATTAATGAAGGGCCCAGTCCAGGGCATCTTGGAAAAGCACAGAGAGCCCTTGGGGCTGCAGAGTCAAAGGTAAAAGAGAAAATAAGGCATGGAGTTCCAAATTCCTCCACATTGTGAGAGGCTGAAAGTCTCAGGAGAAAAATGGGTGGGGAGATAAAAGCAGAAAGCATTAAAGAAAAAAAGAAAGGAGAAAGCACATCTGAGTTAGTTTCTATCAATCATAAAATCAGAATTGATTCATTTTGAGGATTAGAAAAAAACATGACTACAGAATTATTTGCAATATTTAGAAGGCAATACAGTAATTTGCATAGAAAATCTGGATGTGGTTGTGCACCTACTAATCTATGAAATCAGATCCAAATCTTAAAAAATGTTGCAGAGGCATCCAAATCCAAGCCACATTTGTCCCTGTGGAGAAGAGTGCCCCAAGGGAATGGAAGGAGGAGGTTGCAGAGAAAAGGAGTTCAAAGCCAAGTAATGCTTTAGGAGTGCTACAGAATCCCAGTCCTGGAGGAGACAGTGCCTCTCAGAGAAGGCAGAGGGGACGCTGCCTTAAGGAAATGTGTTTGTGCACCCTCAGTGCATGTGAAGACAGGGCAGAAGAGGCCAGGAATGCTGGGGACTGGAGCAGCTATGAGGCACTGGGCTACTCCCTTCCCCACTTGGAGCTTCAGTTTCTTCACTGATAAAATGGGTCTGTCATTTGATGGTAACAGCAGATTCCCATGCATGGCCTTGCTGAGTGAATGGTGATGCTGCCCTTGCCCCAGGCTTGCAGGCAAATAGCCAGGTGTGAAATGTGGAAAGGTCTGCCTCAGATCCAAAACATGCATCTAAGAATATATGCAGTTTTCCCCCCTTGGTCTTTCTGAGACAGGGTCTCACTATGTAGTTCAGGCTGGCTTTGAACTCACTTGGTATTCCAGGTTGGCTTGAAATTTCAAAGAGCAGTCCTCCTGCCTCAGCCTCCTGAATGCTGGGATTACTGGCATGTACCACCACACCTAGCTATGTTCAGATTTCTACAGATGTACAGATATAGAACATAAATATAACAGAAGGGTATTCCTGATCTTTTGTGCTGGTTTATAACATTTTAATATCATCGCCTGACAAGATGACTGTGAACATGATTGCAGTGATCACATGAATTCCCACTGGTTCATGCCCTACAATGAAAGCAGAACATTTAGATACCCTGCTCCCAGTGAGCCCAATTAGTAGATCTCTGAAACCAAGAATGACAGCACCTTTAAAGAATGAGAACCCATACCATTTTTAGCTGTGGTTGGAGGGTCCTTAACTCATTCCTAAGAGAGAAGTAATGTTGCAAAAAAAACCTCCGAAGACTCACCAGGGCTTGCAGCTTGGGACAATGAATGGAGAGTTGGATGAGTGTGCTGTCAGTTATCTGGAGAAAAACACGCTGTGTCAGTGTGGCTTCTACGTCAGATCTTAATACTGTACCTAGCCCTGGCTTCTCCTGAACATGGGAATCAAAATGTGTGAGAATTAAAAATGCATCCAAAGACACTGGCCGGCAGGGAGTGCCTATTTTCCCTGACACCCTCAAATCTGCCTGCTCCTGGAGACAGAGAACTGCGCTTTGGTCTCACATCTGGTGCTTCAAGGGGACGTAGGGACGGGGCAAAGAGGGAGCACCAAGAAGCGCTCCATGGAGTTTCCTCTCCAGGTCACCGCACTCAGCATGGGATATACAAGCTTATGTCTCTCAAGCTCTGTGAAAAAGTAAAAGGAGGCTTTTTTCATTTCAATGCATGGCAAATGAGGAAGCCATCTTGAACTTACTTGTCTATGATTTTGTCTGATGACTGGGAATAGCCACAAGTTGGCACATCCCACTACTGTGGTCCTACAGGGTTCCCTAAACCCTGACACCTGTATTAAGTAGGAAGGGGTGAGGCCACAGGTGGTCTGTGGCCCTGTGGGATCAGGGGCTCTTCAGGGTCACTGGAATCTGCTCACCAGAATGCATTCTTCAAGATCCATCTTCTCCAGGTCATGGCAATTCTGAAAGAGTCCACAAGACACAAGTGGTCGCTGGATGCTCACTTGGTCCTCTGAGTTCCAGCCAGGGCCCTAGCTGCTTCCATTCAATAGCGTGCCCTGCTCCTGGAGCACCCAGTGAGGCAGCACTCTGAGGTGGTGCCCTCTGAGTCACAGACAGCTTGGGAATAGGTACAGGTAAAATGTAACCATTGGGCATAGGAATGGGGTACTCCGCCACACTAGGGGGAGGAGGGGAGATGAAGAGGAGTATGTCAGCATCCCCAGGACACAGGCTCCTAGCATCCATTCCACAGGGGCCCCCAGGGTGACCGTGGTGGTCTGTGTTCACAAGGAATGTCGAAACTAGAGCGGAGGCAGAGCCCAGCTAGAGGAAGATGCACAGTGGCCAGTTTGGGGTCCATATGAGAAAGGTATCGCCAGCTGGGCAAGGGGCTTCTTTTAGGGTAGGCCCACCTGACCAAGTGAGACAGAGGTATAGACCTTTCCAGAATCCTCCACAGGGAGGATTGCTAGATATTTCTGGTCAACTGTAATAAACGCAGAGTACATCCCTAGGGTTTTAAGATTTTGCAGGATTTTTTTCCCCTGAAGCTAGCTCTTCAGACCCCCAAGCCCCAAACTAATCCATTTTTTTTTTTTTAGACAGAGTCTCACTATGAGTAGTTGAGACTGGCCTTGAACTCACTATGTAGCCTAGGCTGGCCTTCAGCTCTGGGCAATCCTCTTGCCTAGAGGCCGGGGAGATGGCTCAGTGGAATAAGCTCTTCCCTGGCAAGCACAAGGGCTTGAGTTCAATCCCTAGTTCCAACAACAACAAAAAAAGAAAATTCTGCCTAAACTTCACAAGTGCTGGGATTAAAGGGATACATCACCATGCCTGGCCACCCCAAGTTTTTAAATTAGGGAAGTGGTCTGATTCCCAAAAACCTATCCCTTACCCGAGCTAAAAGTGTAAAACCTGCATCAGTCAAATGGGTGCATCGGGCAGCCTCCAAAATTCTGGGATGGGGGCATGATGGGGAGAGAAAAGTATCAGATGGTTAACAACAGAAACACATACTTTACAATAAACACTCTTGGTCTTATTCTGCTCTCTGACATACTTTAGCTTCTAGCTCTAAGGATTCTAAAGTACAAAAACTATCCCCACTGGACAGACGGAACAGGGAGGAATGCAGCCACCCCAAACCCTATAGTATCATCCCTATAGTAAATCCAGGAATCTTCCTGCTATAACAGCACATGCTGTCTAAACATCAAATATCTGAAGATGAACTTCTACTCAACAAAGTCATCATGAAATAGATTTAGTGTATTTATTAAAATTTTGAGTTACCCAACAGGAAATTTAAAGAACTTATAGGCAGTGACAGGCAGGTAAATCTCGGTTACTATGCTCACAAGGAGAAAAATGCATAAGTAACATTTCAAAGTTGAATACTCCCGTATAGCAATAATTTTGACCTGTTTTATGGCCAGGCTGATTGCTTGGTTTGCTTTTCTCTGTGTCTGTCTCTTTCCTCTTTTCCCTTTCCTGCTTTCTCTCTCTCTCTCCAGTGCAACCCAGCCCTATCCTAAGCTTCCCGTTCTAAGCACACACCCTACCGTTATGCCACCCCAGCACCACTCTTGCCCACCCTGCTCACCAGACACCTTCTGCTCAGCTGGCCATACTCACTGCATTCGCGGGCAGTTCAAGCCCAGTGCGGCCAAGGAAGCATCAGTCAGGTTGCTGCACCCAGAAAGGCTGAGGGCCTGCAGCTGGTGGCAGCCCCGGCATATCTGCACCACACCCTCATCTGTGATGCGCTGGGGAGAGAAAGCCAGGGAGAAACACTAGAAGACATCAGTACTGAAAAGAAGCAGTAGACAAATGAGATCTAATTGCTTGATCATTTTGTTGCCAGTTACTATCACTTCCTCTTAATAAATTAAGGAGAAGTAATGGGCAGACCTGTACTTGTGTTAGCATAGCTTTATCATAGTCTAGCTTTACTAATACAAAATGAAAGTTTAAGGTTCCATTTCTATTCTCAAGAGTGATTAAAAACAGATACATATTTGATCTTCGCGTGGTGGAGGGACAAGGGAAAAAGGAAGTAGAAACGTGTTATTACACTTACCCCTATGGTGAGTGTAATCATTATGTACTTACTGCAAACATTACTAATAACAATGGAACAATTTAACAAAATTTTTCAAGTTGATTTTTTTCCAGGGAAAACTTTCTGATGATAAAGCATGAGATTAAATGAAGAATTCAAAGACATCTGCTGAGTTAAATGCAGTATTAATATTTGGTTGCCTATCTACAGACTAGTACCTCAAGTAGCCACTATATAAACCACATATATGTAAACTTACATTTCAAGTTTCTAGAGAATAGGAAAATTAAGTCAGTTATTGATAAATGCTGCAGCATTCTATTAAGTCATGAAGACTCAAAATAGTATCTTCACTTAAATATACTACTTTATGTAGAAATAAATACGTATATCTATACCAGACCTACATGAAGTCTGATGTTCTGTTTTGCAACAGACCATAGGTCCATAATGTAAAAACTTGTCCAGAAGCAGTTTGCTTTCTCTTTCACCATCAGGGGGTCCACAGATTTAAGATTCATTTTTTAAAAGCCAACTTCAAGGGCTTTCTCCTATTTTTCTCAAAATCCGCTTCCCTTGAAAAGCCCAAAGGTTCCTATAGCATCCTTTTAACTTTCCAGTGTCTATCCAGCAGTGAAGGACCAAAAACAGGCCATTTTTATTGGCTATGTCCTGATGAAAATGTTACTTTGCTCTTAGATATGTCCTTTATTTTTTTTAACACATTTCCACATCTGTTATTTTATTCCCTGCAAAATTAGACATGCTATCATCCCCAATTTATTTAATTGAGGCAGGTGTTGAGACAAGGTCTTGCTATGTAATTCAGGCTGCCTTAAACTTACCATGTAGCCCAAGCTAAGGTTGAATTCATAGCAACCCTGCCTCAGCCTCCCAAATGCTGGGATTACAGATGTGCACCACCACACCCAGTATCCTCCACTTTTTATAAGTTACAAAAAAAAAAAAGAAACTGACATCATATGATGAGCTGTTCAGGTCTAACAACTACCAGCAAGTTCACAGCATTTCTATTACCTTCCTCAATACTCAGAAAAAAAATCAAGACCAAATTCTCATTATTTTTAGGGAAGTATCAGTGACTTTATATTAATGATGCTGCCTTGTTTTTCTTTCATCTCATGATAACACAGATCCTATAAAAACCCAGGAAGACAACTCAGGCTGTGTCAACGTGGCTGTGTGCCAATCACCTGGCTGCACAGGGCTGGAGCAGGGCCCACCACTGACTCCTGTGGCGCGCAGGGCAGGCTGCACCCCAGAAAGACTCTACTTACTGAGCAGGACTGCAGGTTGAGGCTCACAAGCTCATGACAGTAATTCTGAATATGTTTCAAAGCTTCATCTTCTAACTGAGCAGACAGAGAAAGCAGAAGAGGATGAAATCCAGGCAACAGCAAGTTCCCTGACACATAGACAAGAGCTGTATGGATGCTCCCATACCTGCGTGCAGCCCCGCAGGAGCAGGGCTTTCAGGCACCGGCACCCGCGCACCAGGGCCTCAACACCCTCCTTTGTGATCTGATCACACCAAGAGAGGTTCAGGTACTCCAGGTTTCGGCAGCCCTCGCTGAGAAAACAAAGGAAAAATGCCTCTGTGTATTCCCTCTAGAAAGTGTTTTAACATTCAATTCAGGACATCACAAGCAATTCTGGGAGGAAGCCAACCCTAGGACCTACTGGCTGCCAATTTCTTGATCTAATGGTACCACGAAGAAGGCTTCAGATAACCCAGAATGGCTCTGGGTATTTTCTGGACCACGAACAACAGCCACTCCTACCTGATGCACTTTAAGGAGCTGTTAGTAATGGACACGCAGGAGGTCAGATCCAAGTGTTTCAGCTTGGAGCAGAATCTGCTAAGGCTATAGCATGTGCTGAAAAAGAGCAGGTGCACTAAAGATATTTTCAACCATGTTTCTCTCCCCAACCTCCCCCCAGCCCCTTAGTCCCTGCAGTCAACCTCACTACTTACTTGTCGGTGATTTTTGTGCACCCATTGAGGTTTAAATGTTCGATGTTTCGGCAGTTCTGTGCAAAAGTCCTGAAAGGAGAAAATGCTCTCAAACTCCCTGCAAGTTGCTGGGCAACCTCTAGAGGGCACATGTAACCACTGGCTCTGGAACCACTTTTCAAACTAACCAGCAAAGGGATCAGCTGAGACTCTAGTCACAGTGCAGATTCTGGCAGTAGGGTCGAGGTGGAGCTGAGTAAGCCACACTGTAGGAAGTTCTCCTCTTGATGCACCCCTGATAATCTAAGACCACACATGAAGAAGCCAAGCCCCACAGTGACTACTTATCAATGCCCTCTCCTTCAACCACACCTTGGTGAGTCCTCTGAGAATGGAGGCCTGGCTCTCTGACCTATCTCCTTTATAGGAAAACCAACCCGAAGAAAGGGGTGAATCTTTCTTGTACTGTCATGTTGTCAGTGGTTACCCTGGGGACTTTCTAAAGAAACTATCTCTACCCACTGAGAGGAGTCAGCAATTTGATCAGTATCCAGATCCCTCTGTTTATTGGTGAGGATGAAGACAAACGTCTATAATGATCTGTGGGCTGGTAGCAAATTAAGCATCCCTTACCACAGCTTAACATATTCAGCAAGGACTGTGGCTCATGTCACTGCATCTTCCTGAAATAAAGCTCTGACAATACCTTATAGGGTGGAGTCCTAACTCTTCCATGCAGTACCCAAAGCTTCTAAAACCTGGGCTTGCAGCCGATGTCACCTTATCTGCTCCTTCTGACCTGCCAAAGTGCAGGGAGGGGGAACCAAATTGGAGATGGACTCTGATGTGAGCAGATGGCACTGAAATCTAGGAAGCCCACATTGGCTAGAGTGGAGAGCATGTCACACTGCTTTGGGTATTTTCTGGACCATGAACAACAGCCACCCCTACCTGATGCACTTTAAGGAGCTGTTGGTAATGGACACACAGGA
>NDGN011465432.1:0-10325 GCA_002564285.1 Tympanoctomys barrerae
AGTCCGCATCTTGTACAGCAATTAACCACTAAGAAGAATGTATGCAGTGTGTTAACTATTGAATCTGTCCTAGCGATTTGAATTGAAACTGTCTAATTTCTATTTATCAATAAGATTCTGAAAAAAAAAAAGACAAAGTGTGGTGCTGGGATTGAGGCTGTCCATCCTGGGTGTGATAGAATATGAGGGACAGGAGAGGGATGCTGTGGGCCCTTGCTGCTTTTGTTGCCTCTTGTCTTCCACACAATGCCCTTTATTGTCCTCCTGTGTGTTCCCCTTCTGCCAGGCCACGCTGCCTTTGAGACCACCTGTAATGGACTAAAACCAACTGTGAACTATAATAAAGCATTGCTTGCAGAGCTTTGAGCATCAGGAATTGCTCAGCAATGAGGAAAGTAACTGACACACAGTTTGAGTGGGGCCACTGCTGTGACTCTGCTAGACCTTGTGCTTCTGGAACCTTTAGAAATGGATTTGGGGAAGAGATTGGACATTTTGGAGCTGTTAGCTGAAGAAGCAGTCCTGGATTGCCTTAAACTATACTTGATGGGAGATTTTGATCAGAGTTCAGAAGACTAGAATGCTGCTGATAGAATCCATGCCCAGGAGGTTTCTTCTGGGAAAAAGGAAGCAACAGGCTGTTGGACTCCTGGCAGTGTGTGTTTTACCTTGACATAAAGTATATCTGTATTATGCTGGTATCCAGAGGTTTTTGTCTGGGCTTGAGATTAGGGTGACTAATTAATCTGGCAGAAGAAATTTCAAGATAGTCTAATGTTGAAGCCATGGCATGACTCCTGCTGGTACTTTTAGCCAGATGTATGCCAAGAATAAGGAGCAAAAAGCCCTATAGAATGATTTAAAATATTAAGTTCAGCCAAAAAGGAAGCAGAGGAGA
This sequence comes from Tympanoctomys barrerae, assembly GCA_002564285.1. NCBI lineage: Eukaryota > Metazoa > Chordata > Mammalia > Rodentia > Octodontidae > Tympanoctomys > Tympanoctomys barrerae. The sequence goes on from NDGN011465432.1 coordinate 899, forward strand.
GCTTGGTTGCTGAGAAGGAACAGGGCAATGGAAAAGATGGAAAATATGACTTCAGGGGCTGGGGAGATGGCTCAGTGGAATAAGTGCCTCCTTGGCAAGTGCAAGAGCCTGAGTTCAATCCCTGGTTCCACCAAAAAAAAAAAAAAAAGAAAAGAAAAGAAAAGGAAAATATGACCTGGGAAGATCACAAGAAACTGCAGGCCTCTGGCCTTTGCACCTTCAAGGTTATAAAAGTAAAATAATTTGCTTTGAAAAGAAAGCCTCAGTGGGCTGGGATGATAGCTTAGCTGTCCAAATGCCTGCCTGGCAAGAGCAAGGACCTAGGTTCCATCCCTGATACCACATGCCATGCCACCCCTGGAACTCTGGGTGCACTGTGCTGTCCCAGAAACTGGGTGTGGTGGCATACACCCATAATCCCAGTGCTGGGGATGCTGAGACAGGAGGATCACTATAAGTCTGAGCTGCATAGTAAGACCCTGTCTGCAATAAATAAATAATATAAAAAAAGAAAGTCCTAGGGCACCATGTTTCAGAATGGTAATAGCTTTGAGAATTTGTTCTTTGGGATTGGTATCAGGGTGCCCAGTGATCCATGCATTCAAGCCCTACTGCTGAAAGAAGAAATCCTGGCTATTGGTAAGCTACTGGCCCAGTGGCAGCATACATTGGCGTCTTTTAGATCTAATTTTAGTTGCCAATTTTAGGTCCATGCAAAATGCAAGAGTTGTGGAGTTAGAAAGGCTTCCATCTAGATTTCAGAAGAAGGCCCAGGAGGCCAAGCAGTGTGCCCCTAAGGGGATAACCTGTGAAACTGAATGTGAACCCAAAGGTCCAGTGGAGGCCCCAGGAAGTGGGAGAGTCCGGGAGCATGAACCATCTGAGGAAAAGTGCAAGGATTGAATAAAGTTGGCCTAATAGAAAGCTGGGAGAACTGTACACACAGTCAATGCCAAGGTGACTGAGACACATTTGGAGCATGTGAACAGTTTTAGAGTTCATACCCTAGTGCCTCAGATGCTGGATATGGAACTGCAAGACATAATGTTTGCTCTGTTTGATTTTCAATATGCTTTGGTCTCATTCTTTTGTATCCTCCAATTTTTACCTTGCAGAATGGTAATGTTTATAATGTGCCATGGATGTTGGAAGTGTTTACCTTTCTTTTCATTTGTATAGGATCTCACACTCAGAGTTTGTCTTAAATCTCAAAGTAGAATTTGGACTTAGATTTTTCAGCAGTGCTAAAACTGTTAGAACTTTGCCAGCTCTTAAAGTTGGACTAAATGCCTTTTGCTTAAAGGGATATATGCATGACTTTGGGGGGCCAGAGAAGAATGTTATGGCTTGTATCTAGATGTATCCTCACATCTTCATGAAGTTATAGGTAGGGCTTTTCAAAGGTGGCTGCATCTAGAGTACACAGTGCTGGGATTAAGACTGTGATGCTGGGATTGATTCATAGTACAATGCTAACATTAAGGTGCTCCACTCTGGATGTGAGTGCTACCAGTAGTCTGGATAGACTATAAAGGACAGAAAGAGGGTTGATGTTCCTTGTTGCTTGCTGCTTTTGCTGTCTTCTGTCTTCCTCCTGCCACACTATGAACTATTTTTCCTTTTTTTTTTTTTACTCCTCTACCATACCACCCTGCCTTGAATCTAGCTGATGATGGACTGAAATCTCCACAAACTGAACTACAATGAAGTATCCCTACTTTAACTTTGCGTATCAGGTATTTTGTGTCAGCAATGAGAAAAGTAACCAAGACAAAAACTTTGCTGCATATGAATTTATGAGCCTTCTCTTAGCATTTTGACAGTATTAATTCATTTTCCCAGCCTTTTTCCCTTTCATGCAGAATTCTTTTTCAGTTTATGTATCACTTTGTATATATTGCCTTTCGTCTTCTCTGCTTTCCATTTTTCCCTTTATTTGGTCTTCTATTTCATTAAAATATTTAAAAGTATATTTCTTGTATGGAATTTACCAGAATTCTAATAACCATGATGTTATGTCTTTCATCATTTCTGGAAAATTTCCAGTCATTAATTTCTCAAATATGGTCTCCATTTCTTTCTAAAGCCTTAGGCTCTCATCCTGGCTTTCCTTTCTCTCACATGGTGACAGCTACCAGAGTTAACAATTTTTCTCCATTATTTGTATTCATTGACTATACAAAACATAATGCCATAATAAAATGCCATAGACTGATAGCATGAACAATAAAAACTTATTGCCTAGTGTTTTAGAGCTTGGGAAGTTCCACAGTTTGGGTGACAACAAATTTCTCAGTAAGAATCACCTTTCATACTTGCAGTCAGCTGCCTTTTACCTGCATTGTTTTATAAAAACTGTGACCCTATGTTAAGGCTAACATCTTTATAAGCAAATTAGTCCTGAAAAGTTCCACTCCCAAATATCATCACATGGAATTTGCAGCTTTACTGTATGAGTTTTCTTTTCTTTTCTCTTTTTAAAATATATTTGGAACAGGGTCTCACTATGCAGCTCAGACTCATAGTGATCCTCTGTTTTCAGCCACCACAGTGCTGGGATTACAGGTGTGCTCCCCACCCCCCACATGTTGGGTCTCCATGGACAGCTCAGTGCACCTGAGTGCAGCTCTGGTGCATGCATATGGTGTCAAGGATCAAACCCTGGTCCCTGAGCTTTTCTAAGCAGGTGCCTATTCTGCTGAGCTATCTCACCAGCCCTGCTGTATGAATTTTGTAAAGAACACATTTAATTCATAGCACACACCTACTATTATCATTTATTTCCCTATGCCTTGAATTTTTTCTAAGATACTTATTTATTCATGATTTCTTTATTTTTTTAAGATAGTATTTTTAAAAAAATAGTATTAAAACAAAAATTACAAATGATATAGAATTTCACTAAACAAAATTATATGAATTTCACAGTATTTGTTGCAATGCATAGTGTTGTCTTCAAATAAGTTTTTCACATTACCAGATATATGCGTGCAAAATTAGAAGAAGAAAGAAAAAAAATATATAAGAAATTAAGAAAAGAAAAAGGACAAACAGTTGATAAAAGGAGACAAATTAAATATTAACTGTTCCTTTCCATAGATCAGCAGAAATCTACATTACAGTTGTCCAAACCATCCTACTTACATACATACATATATATGTACATACATCTCTTTCCTCTATACACTCTCCCAGCCTTCTCTTCAACTCAGTAATTCCTTTTCAACAGATTCATTCCCTTTTCCCAAAGTCTATTGTACTCTTCAGATTATATTTTCTCTTTTAGGTTCTCTTCAATGAAATTCAAAGGCAACTAATTCTCCAAAACTCATTCCTAAAGGCAAATACTACTCTGATACCAAAGCCAGAGAAAGATCCAACTAAAAAGCAGAACTATAAGCCAATCTCTCTAGTGAAAATAGATGTAAAAATCCTCAATAAAATACTAGCAAACAGAATACAGCAAGTCATCAAGAAAATTATACATCATGACCAAATAGAATTTATTCAAGGAATTCAGGGATGGTTCAGTTTATGCAAATACATAAATGTAATACACCACATCGATAAAGCCAAGAACAAAAACCACATGATCATTACAAAGGATTCAGGAAAAGCTTTTGACAAAGTCCAACACTCATTCATGATAAAAAAAAAAACCCTACAGAAAATTGGAATAGAACATTTATATTTCAATCTGATAAAAGCCATCTATGAAAAACCAACAACCAACATCATACTAAATGACCAAAAACTGAAAGCCTTTCTTTTAAAATCAGGAAAAAGACAAGGATGTCCACTGACTCCACTTCTATTCAATATAGTTCTGCAAACATCAGTCAGAACAATTAGATAAGAGAGACAAAAGGACTAAGAATTGGAAAAGAAGTGAAATAGAAACCCAAAAAACTCTATCAAGAGTATTGTAGAGCTAATAACCAAATTTAGTGATACAGCAGGATACAACCTCAACAATAAAAAATCATTAGCATTTTTGTACACAAACTATGAACACACCGAGAGAGAAACTAGGGATACCATGCTTTTCACAGTAACATTCCTGTTTATTCTTGGTTAATTTAAAAGTTTTACTTTGCTTCTGATTTACTTCAATTTCTTTGTAGAAAAAACTGTGTTTATCATCTTTTTCATCTCAAAGTGTCTCTTCATCCTGATATTAAGACATAAGTTATGTTCTAAGGCCCTTTCTATGTTCTGATCAGTCTCCTTTATCAACTCCACTTTCCATCTGGAGGATTTCGAAGTTCTCTGAGATATCTTCGGAAGCCCTGTATCTTTTCTTCCTCAGAGATCCCATTTCTTTCCTGTGCCTACTATTATACCTGTGTGGAGGGCTGATGGTCAGTGGCAGGTCACTGCCATCGTGACACCATGAGGTGACGGCCTCTGTTCTTACAGCTTCGCTAGTGTTCTGCTACATGTTTGCCTTGATATTTGTGAATACCACGTCTCTTTGCTATTTCTAACTTCCACTTTTTCCCAAAGCTCTTATTTTATATTTCTGTTACCACGGGACACATTTAGATATCTTTTGTTTATAGGAGTCATCCTTTATCTTATTTTTGTATGTTTTGTGTTTTTGTTTCTGTTTGTTTGTTTCACTATGTAGTGAAGATGGCCTTGAGCTCAATATTTAGCCTAAGCTGGCTTTTAATTTTCAATCTTCCTCCCTTAACCTCCTGAATACTGCAATTACAGGCAGATTCTACCACTTATTCCCCAATTATATGGAATATTTTCATTTCAGCTACCTGCCAACTGATAGCTTTTAAAAGATAACTTCTCTGTTAACAGTTACTTTATATTTATTTTTGTTTTCAAAGCATATGTGATAATTTACATATTTGTATAGCATTCATTTCTTGGCTTGCCTAAAGCTAAAATCTGTACATCAATTCCCACTCTAACCTCAGATTTTTATATTGATATCTATAAACTCTATTCTTTAATCTTATTTATTTATATATTTGGTACATGGTCTCATTTTACAGCTCATACTTGTGGTGATCTTCATGTCTCAGCCTCCCCAGCAGTGGGATTATAGTAGTGCACAACCATGCCCAGTTTCAGTGGCCAGCACAGTACAGTGTTCTGGCACCAACACAGCATGTGGTACCAGAGATCAAACCCAGGTTCCTGTGTGTGTGTGTGTGTGTGTGTGTGTGTGTGTGTGTGTAATACAGGGTCTACAGGGTCTCACTACACAGATCGGACTCATAGTGATCCTCCTGTTTTTAGTCACTCAAGTCTGGGATTGCAGCTGCATACCACCACACCCAGTCTCAGTTGCTGTCTGGCACACCCTGGGAGTGGGGCCGGCACAGCATGCCAGGGATCGGATCCTGGTCCCTGAATCTGCCTAAGTAGGTGCTTTAATCTGCTGAGCTATCTGGCCAGCCCAAACCCAGGTTCCTGTGCTTGCTAGGCAGGCACTTGGACTGCTGAGCTATCTTCCCAGCCCTATTTTATTCTTATGAAGCATGTGAAGAATAACATGTCACTTTTCTCATTCCAGCATGAAGGCTCAGGAAATACTTTAGATACTATGCTTTCTTTTTTATTAATTTAATGTACTTACAATTTAAAATTTTTCTTCTTTGTAATCTTCTCTGATTTCCTTTTTGTTTCTGTTTGCACAAACATATATAAGTCCAAGCATATTGTGGCATGTCAGTGTCCAACTGGTTCCCACTCTTTTCCACCCAATCTGCCATGATAACAAACAACACCATCTCTGTGTTTCCTCTTCACAAACTTCCCTGTAGCACAGAGAAATGTTCCTTAAGTTATTTGTTAATTCCCAATCTTTATGGAATAATCCCTTTATAAAACAATAGCATGAATTGTGCAACAATGAAAACATACACAAAATAAAGCATCATTTAGTCTTACATGGTTTGACATGCAAGATTACAGTGCTATAGTGTTTAGAATGAGTATCAACGTGGAAAGCTTTGGGATCCTCCCAGCAGGTGGAGAGAGTACACTTACAAGTGTGGCTGGGTGGGTCATGAAATTGTGACCTTCCAGTCTATATCCCTTGATCTTTCCTCTGTGATACTGCTCTCCTGCTCTGCTGCCCTGCCTCCCTGAACTAAGTGAAATCAGAGATACAAGGAACATGGCACATCTTCCAACCAAAGCTTTAGGCAGTGCATGAAGTCAGCCCATGAGAAAGGTCATAAAGTGAGACCACGAAAGCCCTCTGAAACTCATACCTTACCATCCTGTGGTCCAGATGCCAGGCAGGAGTTATAGGATTTAATGTTTGCCTTTCTAGGTTTTGGTCTTGTTTTGTTCTGTTTCTTTTCTGCTCCCCCCATTCCTCCCTTTTAGAATAATAAATGTTACACTATTCCATTGTACTTTATGATTATGTAATTTAATTTTTATTTTTGCAGAGGTTTACAGCTAAGAGTTTGCCTTGAGTCTCACAAGAAGATCTGAACTGCACTTTTAAAAAATGCTCAAACTTTTGATTCTTGGAGGAAAGAATATTCAGGCTTTTCTTTCTTTCTGTTTGGTACTAAGGATTGAACACAGGACACTGTGCTTTCCAGGCACTGAGCTATATAACCGCTAAGTTATATCCCAATTCTGGCATTTGTAATTGTAGAAAGGATAATTGTTTTATGTTAAGTGGAATTACAAACTTGTTTTTGTCTTTACTTGGTAGTTGAGTATTGTTTAAAGGGTTACGTTTAGTTCTGAAGTTGGTAAGGGTAGCTTGTGGTTTTTAGGGTGGGGTATTAAATTCACGAGCTTTGGGATCGACTGTTGGGATCACTGAAGCATATTTATGGGCTTGCCTGGTGGGCCATGGAGGTGTAGCACTGAGGTGTGTATCTGGTGCCTTGACTCTCCCTCTAGCACTGTTCCCCTGCTCTTCCTGGTCACCATGACCTGAGTACTTTTGCTTTATCATAACTTCTGCAATAATGTTCCTGTCTCGGAGCCATCAGACCCTACATTGAATTCCCCCAAACCTGAACTAGATTGAACCTCCCTTCCTTTAAGTTGTGAGTGTCAAGTATTATGTCCCAGCAGTGAGAAAGCTGACATACAGTATTTACACCTTCACATGCAATACCTCATCATAGATAGGAACAGTTGAAGATGGACTCGCACCATCTGCAGATCATGCGGTGAGCTGGCTACATTTTAGTCAGCCTGACATTGACTCTATGGTGCCTGGAGAGCAGAATCAATAGAAGTGCTCTAAAATATGCAGATGTCCATGCCCCAAGGTATAATGAATAGACTTGCTTGGAATGTTGGCAGGGTAGAGCTATTTCAAAAAAGCTGTGCAATTGATTCTGGTACTCAGCCAGGGCTGACTACTATTGGTTTTAGAGAAAAGTACAAACTTACACCTCTATAATCTAGCTTCTATCCAAACTTTAAATAGTACTGGCCTCACTTCTTTCACATAACTCATGAATTTTGTTTTGTTTTGTTTTTAATGTATTTGGTACGGGGTCTCACCATACAGCTTGAACTCATAGTGATGCTCCTTTTTTCAGCCTCCCCAACACTGGGATTACATACCTACACCACCACCCCTGGGCTCCATGACCTGCTCAGTGCACCTAGGGAGGGGGCTGGTGTGGCATGTCATGCTGGACACTGAACCCCAGTCCCTACACTTGTCTGTGCAGGTGCTTAGTTCACTGAGATGTCTTGCCAGCTGATGACCCATGTTTTAATCATCTGAGACACTGGGGTGGTCTAATGATTTGTGGTTTTTGTTTTTTGGTGTTTCATTTTGGTTTGTTTTGTGTATGTGTTCTGGTCTTAAATTTGTTCAGATTTTTTTTAAAAAAATTAAAGCTATTTATTTATTTGGTACAGGGCTTTACTACACAGCTTGGACTCATAGTGGTCCTCTTGTCTCAGCCTCCTTAGTGCTGGGATTACAGCTGTGTGCCACCACATCTGGTTGAAGTGGCTGGCGTGGCCCACCAGGTGTCCAGGGCCAACAGAGCATGTCAAGCCGGGGATCAAACATGGGTCTGTGCCCTTACCAAGCCGTTGCTTAGACCACCAAGCTATCTCCCCAATCTTAATATTTTCAGTTTTGAATGTCTGTTTACCACCTCTCCCTACCAAATCCACTCTTCTTCCAGTTCCACACACTGAAATGTATTACTTGTTGAACCATAATGTATAATTTCAAACAATAGTTTTTTTTTTTATCTTAATGTCTTTAAAACTCTGCTTCTGATCTTATGTTTTGTAGTTTATTTAGATTCTAGTTGTGGATGTATTGGGATATCTCCATTCAAATTCAGATTGATCTTCTTCTTGGGTAATGTTAAATTAGCCACATATATTCTCCAATCCTGAACAGTGAGAATGAAAAATCATAATCTTCATTACAGGAAACCTTTTATAAACAGAGACCATACCCGATAAATCAATATTAATCCATTATTATTGCCTGCCTTTAAGATTATAGACATGTTTGAAGTTAAAATATGAAATATATATGTTTCTTTACACCCAGAAAAATATCTGACACAGTGAATTAAGTGCATAATTATCAAATGAATAGATACTTTCCATAGTAGGATCCAAAGATGGTTGTAGGAGGCACTGTGCCTCAATCTACTGCCCGCAGCTCATCTTATGTTGTCTTGTTTCTGTATTGCAGATTACCTCCACTTGACTGACATAGATTGTGTTGTCAAAGATAATTCACAAAGTCATTCCTAATCATGCTTTACACAACTATCCCCATCAAAGTATTTCTTTCCTGATGAAAGGCTCCCATGGCTACTTGAATATGCAGAGAATTTGCTGAGAAGATGAAGAATGGTTTTGAGGTTTCCAAAGATAAACTTATCCATTTCAGCTTTTTTGTGAAATAAGCCTGAGTTGCAATTCATAATAGCCAACTTTATTGATATCCTATCATATAATAGACACTTTAGTGATGATTTATTTTGTAATAGTTATAACATTTTTTATTTACATGACACTTTTATTTACTTCATGTTTATCAAAATACTTGTTCTATTTTATTGTTATTTTCTTTCATTTAAAAAATTTTTGCTACCTACAGTTTAGATTTTTTATTAAGAGAATAGAATGTAGTAAAAAAAATAGAAACAATACAGAATTTCACTAAGTAAAATGATAGGAATTCAACAATGGTTGTTGCACTGCATATTGTTTTCTTTAAATTAGTTGTTTAGATTACCAGCTCTAACATAAAATTGGCAAAAAATAGAAAGAAGATAAAAGAAAAAAATAGAAGCAGTAACTGTCTTTTTCTATAGAAAACAGAAGTACAATCAGCAGCACAATTTTCCAAGCTACCTCGTATATATACATAAATATATTCTTTCTTTCTTTCTTTCTGTCTTTCTTTCTTTCTTTCTTTCTTTCTTTCTTTCTTTCTTTC
>NDGN011465449.1:0-16220 GCA_002564285.1 Tympanoctomys barrerae
GAACTCAGATCCTTGTGTTTGCCAATCAAGCGCTTATCCTACTGAGCCATCTCCCTGGCCCCTAACTGTCACTATTCTATGAGGGATATTTAGTAGTGATATAGCGGATAATGAAGTTTACAATTATATGGAGCTTATATCTATTGTACTAGTAACAGCATGGTTGTGCAATCTCAATATACAAATACAGTTTCATCATGATGCTACATGAAAATATCTAGTAGGGAAATTTGGATTTACTGGATAGAGGATAGTACCCATACCAGTTATGTACTGTTGCACAACAATCTACCATCAAAGTAACAGTATAAAACAACAAACATCTCACACTGGATTTGATGTCAGAAATCTGGATATGATTTGCCAGGGTAGTGCCACCCTAGAGTCTCTTAGAAGACTGTAATAAAACTGTAAGGTGAGACTCCCTCATAGGAAGCTTTGAATGAAGCCAAATAAATTGTCTCAAATTGTCACACTTATTGTACTAGATAACCTCAGCCTCACTAATTGCTCCTGGAAGGCTCAGTTCTTTGTAGGTGGATGTTTTCACAGGGCTTCTCTACAATGCTACTGCTTTTTTCCACAGTGACTTAGCCAAAGGAAGCCAAGTGACTGGGATGGAAGCCAAGTGTCCTCTAGGCCACATTCTCATGAGTGACCTCTCACCAATTCTCTTGCATTCTTAGTCATACACATGGACTCTGGCAGAAGAGAAGAGGGAGTGTGGCAGAACGTGAGTACCAGAAGAGAGGGACAACTGTGGGCCACCTTAGGTGCTGCTTTCTGTAGGTTGTCCATTGTGCTTTACATAATAAAGTGCATGTGAGGATTCCTTTGCACATGACCCGCAGGCAGCAGTTTAAAGAATGGCCCATGGGTCATGCAAGTTTCATGGTAAGTGCATACTTTATGAGTTCAACAATTTGATCCACAAATATATGAGATTTTCTGAAATTATTCATAGAGAAGTTTGTTTGTCACTGACATAAAGAAACAATAATTTCAGGCAGAACACAGTCATGAGTTTCTGGAATAGGCCTGAGTAGCATTCAAGAAAGATATCAAGGCTGATATAAGCTCTCATCTCTAAATTTTGAGGTATAAATATCAAGGAAAGTAAGAATTTGGTAAGCACTCAAAAACCGACATCTCTCAAGCAGGTGTTGCAGATAACAAGGATATCAGCAATCAGAAAGTAGAGACTCTGGTATCAAAGGCCTGTCCCTAGTAATGAGTGGAAGAACCTAAGAGTTTTACTGAATCAGTGACTTTCTTAATGCTCACCTTCTACGTCCAAAAATTGTCAGTGCAGAGGTGGGGAAAAGTACTCACCAAGCCCTTGGTAATAGAGGAGGAATCTTAGCCACCCTGTGAAAGTCAACCTGTGCAACAGAGACAGTCCATGAGCAAAATTTAATTCCAGATTTTGGTACCTTGCTGGGCTCAGGTCTGTCTTCTGGAATTTCATAAGCCCTTTAAAGTGTTCATATTAAATAACAGAAATTAGAACCACTAGTCTAACAAACAGATGTAAAAAGGGAGACTTTAGCTCTTGTCAAAATTGTCCTCTCAGAGGCACATACCCTCCCAAGCACATACACCAGCGGGAGAGAAGGTTAAGTAGTATCTATTCAGACTGAAAAAAAAAAATTCTTCTCAACATCATATCTACTAGTATCAAATTAGGGACAGCATACAATGGTAAACCATTTTATAAATTGTATTACAAGTGTTGGGCTTGCTACATGTTCTAGGGTAAGAAAAAGACAAGTGTGCTACTGATCTTTTCAAACTCTTCAAACTTGGGGCTTCAAAGAGTTCTCAGGGAATTAATTCAGGGACAAAAAGACTTCTAGCATTTGGAAACCTGAAAAGTCATGCCGCAGTCAGCCAGAAGATGTTGCCTGCAGTGTTTTTACAACAGTCTTTTCTATTGCCTCAAAGTAGCTGTTGAAGACTTGGGAAAAGGAGATACGGAATAAAAATGGTGAAAGCCTATGTTGGAGAAGATCAAAGCTTCCTCCTCAGGAGAACTAATAATTGAACATGTGATTGATCTAAGTCAGAGCTAGTGAACACGGTATTGAGTGAGAGAGCATGTGACCATGTTCGGAGGTAACGGACAAGCTGCATTTGCCCCGTGAGAGCTGAGGTTTCTCTCTGAGGGCCCCAGTGAGTGCCAGAGCTCTTCGAGGAGGGAACATAAGCAAGAATGGTGAGGAATCTGCAGGAGAGCAATGAAGACCCAAAATCGGGTTCTTTGAAATATGCTGTGCATGGCTCGTATCAGAAATTAACAAATATATTCTAAAATAATCCAAGCTGCAAGAAAATGTAGGACAAATTGAAAATTAATCAATAATGAGAGAGATCACCAAGAGCTTGTCCTATGTAGCCCAATGCTCAGAGACACCAATGTGTCGCTTGAAGTGGTTCTTCATTTTGTCTGTTACCTTCCCATGCAGCTTTTCCATGTGGGATGCTACAGGTACTGGATTTGCTCATGTCCCTAATGCCTGGATTTCTTGTGCTATTTTCTCAATACTTTTGAAACAGTAAGTCACACATTTGATAACTTTCAAGATTGTCCCTTGTGCCTTGCTTCAGATAAAATTCTCTTTAATAACTGCCTTAAAGCATAAACTCAAAAACATAAGATTCAGACTGGGCTTGTGGTGTGTGCCTGTAATCACGGTGCTTGGGAGGCTGAAAACAGAAGAATCACTATGAGTCTAATCTACATAGTGAGACCCTGTAGATCCTGTACTAAATACATTTAAAAAATAGTCATTTCAAATTACAAAGAAGATTGAAATTTTGAAGCCCAACCAGTTTTCTGACCATAGCATACTATTCCTGTCATCGGTCACCCAGCTGCTCTCTAAGCTTTTGTTACTTGAGCAATCTAGTTCCCTAAATGTGACACTTTCTTTAGGGAATTCTTTATGGGGGCAAATGTATTGTTTTGCTTTTTTTTCTGAAGCTCTTCAACAATAGCATTTTTTCTTTGATTCAGAAAAGTTGAACTTTATATATATTTAACATTAACAGTTGTATTTTCTTTGCATCTTCATTTACCCAACTAAACTTTTATGATTCTTTTAAAAGATTTCAATTTATTCCTGGATTTCATTGATCCACTTCTCCAAAGTTTTTTTTTTGTTTTTTTTTTTGTTTTTTTTGTCTTCACTTGAATGTTAAAGCAGTCAGGAATGAAGCAGATTTTCCATGTATGTCCTGGTTGTCATGGATTGGGGGAGGAACTTTGATATTTCTTAATTGAAAGAAGATATATCTGAATTAAGCTTTACTCATAGCATACCAACTGCACACATAAAGCCTTTATCTTATAACATCCTTAACCCAGACTTTGAGATGAGGCCTTGTACCTGCTTACTGTACATATACTTTCTTTTTTAAAATATATTTAGTACAGGGCGCACAAGGTCTCACTGCACAGATTGGACTCAGAGTGATACTCCTGTTTTCGGCCTCCCACAAGCTGTAACATGGGTGCAGGTGTGTATGTTATCAATAACTGTTCTTATGCAACCAGTCCTTAAGCGTTACAAAGCATCTTTTAGGCTTGATTCTGCCTCTCATTTTCTCAATGAATCTTTCTGTGTGAGCTTTACTGAAACATTGACTGAAGCTTCAAAGTGACTTTAAGCATTGATCATTACTCTTACTCCTAGACATGAACTACAACTACTAGCATCCCCTGTGTTTGAACCACTCAATTTTAAGTGTCCAATCTTTCTGCTTTACACTGAGTGAAAGGAAATTGCCTTTGGCCGCATATAAAATATCTAAAGTAGTTAGTGTGCTATAAGTAGTAATACTTTCTTTAGAAAAATTAAATATAAGGGCCTGAGATCTAGCTCAGGGGTGCAAGTGCCTGCCTGGCAAGTACGAGGTCCTGAGTTCAATTCCTGACACAAAACATCAATAACAAAACAAAACACTGAGATTCCATCTCACTCCAGGAAGAATGGCTATTATTAAGAAGTCAACAAATAACAAATGTCGGAGGGACTGTGTGGGAAAAGGAACCCTTCTTCTCTGTGGGTGGGAGTACGGATTGCTTCAGCCACTGTGGAAATCAGCATGGAGATTCTACAGCAGGCTAGGATTGGAGGTTTTATACGACCCACTTATTCTTCTTCTGAGTATCTTCCCAGAAGAACTGAAAACATTATACCCCAGCATTATATGTGCCCCTGAATTTTTAAGGGAATAAAAAAAGTGAAAAAGTAGAAATGGTACAGAATTTCACTATACATAAATGATAAGAATTCAACAATAATTGTTATATTGAATATAGTTATCTTCAAATTAATTAAGATTATCAGATAAAAGTAGGAAGATTAATTGAGAAAATAAGCATGTAAAGTTGGTCAAAATATTTAAAAAGAAGAGAAAAATATTAAGCATTAGCTATTATTTCAATAACCCAAATAGACATCGGCAGTGAAATTATCCTAGCTATCTTGTGAATATGTAAATATATTTTTCCACCTTTTTTCTACCTTCTTTCCTTTTTCCAAGTTGTTCCTTTGCTTTAAGCAGACCCCATGTTTACAGAAGCACAGTTCTGCACAACTAAATCTTGGGAACAACCCAAATGCACATCAACTGAGCAACGGATAAAAAAGACATATTTTTTAATATAAAGGATTACTACTTGGCCCCAGCAAATATTGACCTGGGACTTTCATAGGTAAATGGTTGCATGTCATAATCATACCCATCAGTGCAACAAATCAGGCTCATACGTGTAAATATCATGCTGTGTCGCAAGCATGAAAAGCTGGATGAGTAAACAAGATCCACAATGTACAACTGATGCTGTGAATTGGGAAGACAATGTTGAAAATGAAAGAGACACTACTAGCAGGAGGGAGAAAAACAAAGAAGGGAAAAGGAAAATATTTGTACATAAAATGGTTAAGATAGTTATAGAGGTAGTTTTTCTTAGTTCATTGAAAAGAAAGGTTTGTGCTAATGCTTTTTGTACAGTATTTCATGCCATATCCTGTATGCTTAGTAACTACTATGAAGATAACAAAATACAATACATTAGTTACTTTTATACTCGTATCAGTCTACTTTGAAACTCTGTCTCATTTTTATTTTTCTGTATAAAATAATACCAATATATAAGCAGCACCTGATACCTGGCAATAAAATTCATAAATTGCATACAATCTTTCAATCTTATTTTTACTGAATGGAAAGAAGATATATAGTGTGAATGACTAATTAAAAATACAAAATAGATAAAATAAGACCAGGAAGAAAATAAAAACGTGCATCTTTTCTATTTTTTGACCAATTTTGCATGCTTATATCTGATCATCTGAATTACTGCAACTACTTTGAAAATAACAACATGCAGTATAACGACCATTGTTAATTTTCTATCATCTTGCTTTCAAATTTTGTATCATTGTTAATGCTTTTCATTTTCATTCTCTTTAAAATAAAAATGCCATTATAACATCCTAACTTATTATGTTATTTTACTAAGTAATGCAAATACAATTTAATACATAAGAAAAAGTAATTTAATAAATAACAAAAGTTACTTGAATGCTTAATAATGATGAATAGCTGCCCTCACAGACCCATAGTCAGCATTAAAATACTATGGTACCACCTTAATAGTTGTGTTTCCTATGCCAAGGGTGTGCAGCCCCAACACCTGTGGGTTTGGATGGGCCACCATACATGGTGCATGCAGGAAGTGGCACTGGCTCTGCACTGCCCTTTCCTTTGGTTGTCACCTAACCAGTCTGCACTCCAGCTCTACACAGCAGTCATAAGAAATACTATCAAGAACCAATCATAATGGTAAACATTTGTGACCTTATGGGACCACAGTTTCGGGATGCATGTGGCCTGCAGGACATGAGTGAGATGCAAAACCATCTGTAAAAAAGTGCATTATTATTTAAAATGTTCAGAAAACAAAGATGATATATACACCCCAGGCTGTGACAAGGAGTAGCCGATTCCTGCAGTACTGTGACTGCCAGGGTATCTACACTTCTTCTCAGCTCTACCTTCAATGATTATCAGCAGCCACTTTGAAGCTGGTCCTGGAAGGATTTCTACAACAGGGAAATCACATACTTCCATTTTTTTTTCCCCATCATGAGCCATTTGTTAGACATTCCTCAGCTCACCACTGATCCAAAAACAGTAAGAGGCCGCCAAGCCTTGAGTGTCATCCTTTCTATAATAACTTCTGGAGTTTGTCTTTTTCTTTCCTTTAAAAATATTTTTTAAGGTGCCGTCCAAATAGCTCAGCAGATTAAAAGTGACTGCAAACAGGAGCAGGGGCCAGGGGTTCTATCCCTGGGTCTGCCATGCCCGCCTCGACCCCAGGGCACGCTGAGACGGAGATTGAGACTGGGCATGGTGGTGCACACCTGTAATCCTAGTGCTTGGGAGCCTGAAAACAGGAGGATCACTGTTAGTCTGATCTGTGTAGTGAGACCTCGTACCAAATACATAAATGAAAAAAATTTTTTTTCGGTTGTTAGAGTTGAACCTAAAGCCTTCACACTGAACTGTATCACCAGCCCTTTCACTGTTTTCTAATTTTGAGATGGGGTCTCAGCTGCACAGGCGAGGGGAAGGTCGGCATCGTCCTGCTCGGGTGTCGCAGAGCTCTGCATTACTTGTGCTACCCCCAGCCGGCTCTCCAGAGACGTGCTAGTACCCCGTGCTCTATTTGTGAAAACACACGCTGGTGGTGAGTAAAGGATAGTGACAGTGAACTTCGTGAGGATCTGGCTTTGTGGACTTAGAAGGACAGAGATAATGGAAGCCAACCCAAGTAAATTACATCTCGTTCTTCGTTCATATTTTCTGTGAGGAGTCCCATCTTGATCATCATTTTTGATTCCTTATCAGTTATTTATCTTGAACAAGTTTTTTTAAATGTATTTATAACAAGGTGAACAGGGTCTCACTACACAGATCGGACTCATAGTGATCCTCCTATTTTCAGCCTCCCAAATGCTAGGATTACAAGTGTGTGCCACCACGCCCAGTCTCAGTCAGAGTTTCAGTGCACCCCATGGGGGTTGGTGACAAGGAACACCTAGAATCGAACCCCGGTTGGTGCACCTGCCTAAGCAGGTGCTTTAGACCTCTGAGCTATCTGTCTGGACCTTTGAACAACTTTTACATTTCTATGTAATTGGTCTTTTCATACACTGCATTTTAGTGGCATTCCCTTAAATATTTTGCAGCAACAATATTCAGTCCAAATAATTCTCTAGGTTCCCCCCTTTTTTTCTTTCTATTTTAGAACCAAATTGCATTTGTCATACTCCATAAAGTTGCAAAGATTTGCCCAGTGGAAAATAAACTAGAAAGTTCTTGGAATCAATTGGCCTGCTCAGAAAAGCATTGATGCTGACTCTTTTGGACAAGGTGTTCTCCACGGTACGTCTTACAGAAGGGAAAGCATGGCGTGAGGCACTACAAAGAGGTGTTTTACATGCTGGGAAGATATTCTGACAAGTAAAACTTTTTTAGCGTAATCATAGCTCTAATTTTCTAACTTGACAACAGAGTGTCTACGTTTTGTAAAGCCTGGGGAGACAGAGACTCAAAACTAAAATACATTTTTTGTTGTTGTCTTTAAAAAAGTAGCATCGTCCAGGGAAAGAGGAAATCTTCACCTCTGAGCACCTGTTTCCTCCTCCTGAGTCCCTCTCCTGTGCTGGGCAGCTATTCTCTCTGACAGATATCACCATGTGACGATACGTACTGTTTCTCACAGCAATGTGCAATCTTTGTATCCACTGGAGAGGCCCAGTAGGCACGATTTTAGACTTGTTATTAAAGGCAAACAAATGTCCCCCAAAGATTTTCAAAACATTTGACGCAGGCATGTGGTATTTTAAAGCAGTCCCACTTCCCATAATTGAATGCATGTGGCATAGCAAGAGGCAGAACATCTCAGCGAATATAAGGCTTAATATGAATTGATATACTTTATTTAAGGAGTCTCACAGGATGTGCATGGATTTTATGAATAATTTTATTAATGATAAAATTGTGGAAAGTGTTCAGAAGTCACCATAAAGACCACTGACCCAAAGAAGTGAGCCACGCAAGGAAGGTATTTGAAAGAGAACAAAGCATCCTATTAGTATTCATTTCGGATTTAAATTGAGCACAATTTTCATCATTGGGAATTTGTGCCCTATTGTTATAATTTCTTGGGATGCTTCATCAAATCATTAGGAAGATTCTGTCAGATTCCTGTGCAAAATAGAAATAATTTTCTCTTCAAAGTAAGTTCTTAAATACTGAGTGTCTATATGTTAGCAATAGTGCTCAGAGTTTTAAAGGCAACGAGGGTCATGTCATAAAAATCAGAAGATACAAGCCCTATGAGCCCGTCTTGCTGGTCACATACAATGTTGCCTTCTCTCTTTAAAATGAGGTTTCCTTTGCCCCTCATTTTAATGTTAGAATTTTTAAAACTTAAAGATTATAAACTTAATGTAACATCGACTTTATTAACCTACAGAGTCACATGACTCTTCTGTATAAAATAGCATTTATGGCTATAAAGATAGCTCAGCAGTCTAAGCACCTGCCTGGCAAGTGCAGGGACTGGGGTTCGATCCCCAGCACCACCTGCTGCACTGGCCCCATCCCAGGCATGCTGAGCCAGCCACTGAGACTGGCTGTGGTGGTGCACACCTGTCATCCCAGGGCTGTGGAGGCTGAGACAGGATGATCACTATGAGTCTTAGTTGCATAGTGAGGCCCTGTACAAAAAAATTAATTAATTAAAATAGCACTTAGATGTTTTTAAAAACCTTTTGTCATATTGTTTCTTTTCCGTCAGCCGTGTTGTTGGTCATTTCTGCTCGTGTGTCCTAAGATGTACAAAATCAGCACTTGCATTTAAAGGGCAAGCTCACTTTAATGTCCGTTGCTATGCCAAAATACTACATTAAGACTAAAGATGGTGGCAATAACATTTTAACATAGACAGAAGTATTGGTGTGGCAATATATAATTTTACATCAATACTTTCTACACTTTATTTCATTGTACCTTTTTAAAGAAATTTGTAAGTATAGAGTATGGAGATTCTTTAAGGTTGGGTACTAGGTGGATTCAAAAAGAATTTTGCATCTTAGAACACTGCTAAAAAGAAATAGCATAAATCACATATTTCTGAAAAGGAGGGGTGATTGGGAATGCAGGTCAAGATTCTGCTGCTGACTGTTCTGTTTGCTTTTGGTATCATCTAGATTTGCTTCTTCATGATAGTGAAAGGAACATGGAGCTCTTATTGTTTATATCAATAGCAGTTCTTTGTAAGAGAAAAAGAATAAAGACGGGTAGATTCCACAAAATTTTCAAATGTGCAAGCCTAAATTTGCACATTAACTGAGAAAAACAATATTCTTTCATTTTGCATATTCCTCCCACCTCAATCCTAGTGTTGTAAAGAACAACCCACCTCCAGGCCCAAGTCCTCTTGTGGATGCGCTTCCTCCACAGCTAGAGCGAGTGCCAGTCGAGGGGGTGGTGGTCTCGGCAGCCTTCTCTGCTGCCTAAGCAGCTTGAGGCCAGACACTTATATTCCACATATGTGAAAAGTTTGCTTTGTGAAAAAAATGAAAACAAATCTTGCTTTCATTTATCATTTTGCAGGGACATGGCTCAGTTAGAATAAGCACCTGCCTGGCAAGTGCAGGGTCCTGAGCTTAATCCTCAGTACTGCAAAAAACAACAAAAAGAAATCCTGCATTTCTCATTTTATATTAGCCTGCTTTGACTACCCCTATGTAGCTAGATTTCAATATGTGTTTGTTAGAATTTTACTTTACTTTTATTTTAGTCAGTTAATTTTTCATCTTCTAATCTGACTGTCATGTAGGTCTCTTTACTGTTAATATTTTCTATTTCTGAAATATGGCTTGGATTTGAAAAAAGTTATATATATATATATATATATATATACATATAAATGCATCAACTTTGAGATGTATATTTTTATTTCATTACTACTGACAAAGGTAGGAAAGGGAGTGCTGAAAGGAAAAGGAAAACCACTTTCCATGGAAACCCAAGCCATTTACTCAGTTTTGTTTGCCACTTAGAGAGGACACATACCTGCTACAAATCGCAATGATGTTTTTCATTTTTAAGACTGTAGAGTTTTTTCTTCTGAATCAGAAAACCTTGCATTCTGTTTAGGTAAGCTCAGGGACTGGGGTTTGATTTTCTGGCACCACTTGCTGTGCCACACCCGTCCCTGGGCCTGCTGAGCTGGACACTGAGTCTGGACATGGAGCTGCCTGTAATCCCAGTGCTGGGGAGGCTGAAAACGGGAGGATCACTATGAGTCTGAGCTGCGAAGTGAGACCCTGTACCAAAACCATAAATAAACAAAAGAAAATCTTGATTTTATCTCTGCTTCTCCTGTAGGCCTTTAGTATTGAGGAAACCACTTAATGCATAAAGGACTCAATTTCCACAACCAGAAAATGAAGATTCTGTGAGGTTTCTAAGGTCTTTGCAACCCTAAAATTCAGTTGTTTTTTTGTTTGTTTTTGTTTTTGTTTGTTTTGTTTTGTTTTGTTTTTGGAACCAGGGATTGAACTCAGGCCCTTGTGCATGCCAGGCAAGCACTTATGCTACTGAGCTATCTTTCCATTCCCAAATTGAAGTTTTGGTTTCAGATTGATTTTGTTTTGTAATTAAGATTATTATAAACCAGTTGATGAGAGTACATATAAGAGCCAAATGCTGTTGCTGGATCACATGGTGGATCTCACCTTTTCTGAAGAAGGTAAGTGAGATGTACATAAATATGTACACTTTTTATGCATGTGTATCTGTATATATGAAAGTCACCCAGAGGCGTGGCTCACTTACATTAAGTCTGTTACTTATTTTTGTGACATCTCTCTCTTTCTCTCTCTCTCTCTATTTGTGATATATATTGGTAAATATAATATATATGATATATATATATATATTTGCTAAACCATGATTATCGATTAGTCATTTGGTTAGAAATATTTGCTTGGGTTTGAATGAGAAACAATTAACAAAATGCTTAAAACTTTTCGTACATAATAACCCTCAGTTAGCACAAAGAAGAACTCTCTCTTTTGATAATTTTATTGAGAAACAAATAGCAATGAGACACTTTCAAAACCAATTAGTAGGACAGTTTCAATAATTGATACGTTGCATATTGTTGTCTTAGTGGGTATTCATTGTACAAGATGCAGACATGACATCCTGTCCACAAACACTATTAGAACAAATCTTCCTATTCATTGAATTAAGAGAATGGAGCTGTATATCTATCCTAACTATTTTGAAGCAGTGTGCCATCCTTTTCCTGAAATGCACCCTTGTCTTCCTAGGTGACCGAGTGACCCTGGCTTCCTGCTTGCATTCCCAGAAACAGCATAGGAAAATTTGGCTCATGAATACTGCCATAAACATTTCTTTTATTTGATGCTGCGTTTTTCATTTTCTAAACTAGTCAGTCTTCTATCTCATTGCACTCATCTGTGCAAAAAACCAGAATTAACTCACAAGAAATACGGAGTATGCTTATCAAAAGAAGTAAATAGACAGCACTGTCCTTCACCCGTCAGTACATACTCAACAGTTTAATTCATTTTTCTTCAATACTTTTCTTCTTTAAAAAGTTTTTTTTAATTGACATTCCTTAGCATATATAGTTTTGAAAACTTTTCAACTTAAATTTCTTCATACAAATTTTTGTGTATTACAACAAATACTGTGAAATTCACGTTATTTTATCAAGTGAAATTCTGCATCACTTGTAATTTTCTCTATCTTAATTCTAATTTTTACTCTTCTTTACATCTTGATATCTTTTAGTTTGTAAGAAGCAAATGCAAGTTCTGCTTATCTGATAAGTCTTATCAGAATGTCACATTATATATAATGCTGCATAATCTATGTGCTAGTCCTTCTATTTTTGAATAAGTTGTTTCATATTTGGCTTTTTGACCAATTATTGTGTTTTGCCTAAGGACGTATATCAGGTATAATAATAACTTCTGTAAGAGTCAAGCCGTGTGTCCCTCTCTGGACTTGTGCCTACTTAGCACGGCACTGGGACCAGACGAAGGAGCAACTGCACTGTGCGCTGGAATTGAAGTTCCTGTCAAGAAACTTTTTATTGAAAAGTTGTTACCCAGGATTTCAAAGAACATTGACATTTCCTTGTGATGTCAGAAAGCAAAAAATCTAGAGATAACAGTCATAATATAGTTTAAAAAAAGAACCACTAAAAGAAAGTGGCAAAACTGATAACCAGTGGGCATATGCTACCAATATGGGACATGATGGTGATTTCTGAGAAACTTCCACACATCTTCATGAGAATGATTTCCTTCATTCTCCATTGAAATCTGAGGCCTAGCTGGGAAAGTCTTTGATTTTTAAGTGCCCTTTTAGCTTAGCATTATATTCTTAATACTTAAATGTGAACTTGTATTTGCCCCTTACAAACTAAAAGATACCTAGCTGTAAAGGAGAGTACAAATTAGAATTGAAACAGAAAAAATTATATATGATGCAGTATTTCACTTAACAAAATAATGTGAATTTCATAGTATTTGTTGTAATACATAGTGTTATCTGTCTTCCAACCAGCTATTCATATTACCAGATATATACATGTAAAATTAGAAGAAAAAAATAAATGTATAAGAATTAAGAATAGGAAAAGTACAATCAATTGAAAAAGAGACAAAACAAATTAAGTATTATGTGTTCCTTTCCACAGACCAGAAGGGCACAATGTAGTTATCCAAACCATCCTGGTTACCTGTATAGATAAATCTCTCTCCCTCACACCCTCTCCTGTCCTTCTAACTCAATAACTTTTTCCTTTTGAATAAGTTAATTCTGTTTTCTCAATGTCTATTGTACCCTTCAGATTCAATTTTTTTCTTTCAGGTTCCATACTAAGGAGACAATATGATGTTTGCACATGCAGGTTTGATTTATTTCAATTAAAAGTATCTGTCAGGTCCAAAAAGAAATGACAACAATTGTGAAAGCATTTCTCAGAACAGAGAGTGATAGAAACACTGAACAATACAGAAAAAAATAATAATGTATCAAACAGATTCAAACAGATATCCAGGAAATTAAGAACTTCATTGAAAGCTGGCAAAACTGCTAGAATGAAACTGAAGATAGACATTTAGATCTCAAAGACAGTGGTGCAGCTAATGAACATGAAAGGGAAAATCTCTTAAAACTAACAAGGAAGCAGGAAATAACAATTCAGCAGCTTTAAGATGACATATTCGATCTCCGGGCCAGCCATGCCGGCCCCACCCCCAGGGAGTGTTGAGATGATAATTGAGACTAGGCATGGTGGTGAGCACGTAATCCCAGCTCTTGGGAGACTGCAAACAGGCAGATCACTATGAATCCGATCTAGTAGTGAGACGTTGAACACCTTGTAGACCCTTCTCTAAAATACCCTTCCCCAAAATACAAAAAAAAAAAAGATAACACAAATAAGAATAATATAAGAAAAACAGGTGTCAATGAAGCATCAGGAGGCAGCACAAATGACATAATTTTTTTAAAAAGTACTAGCAGAAAATTTTCCAAACATGAGAAAAGAACCTGACAGACAAATAAGCGAGGCATATAGAACTCCACACAGTAATCACAATAAATCTACACTTAGACACACAATACTCAAAATCTCAGAAATTTAGCAAAAGAACCAAATATTAAAAGCTGTAAGAGAGAAGAAACAGATCACATATCGTGGAAAGCCCATCAGGATCATGAGCACTTTTCTCAACACAAACCATCAAATCAAAAAGAGCTTGGAATGAAGAATTTCATATGCTGAAAGAAAATAACTTCCAACCCAGAGTGATGTAACCTGAAAAAATATCTATCCAATTCAGTGGTGAAATAACATCTTCCAAGACAAAGAACAATGATATACACTTACAAAATAAACCTGGAGTCTTTGAGTATATGTTGTCCACATATGTGGTCATCTCCTTCAGATGAACCTGGGAGGAGAAGATATTGAACATTCTACTCCAAGGCTCTTGATCAGTTTATTTTTAAGGATCTTGCAAAGTGATGAATTGCTCTTCTTAAATAACTTGGTAATGTATTTGCCTCAATTGCAAATTGAGCTCTCTCTCTCTTTCTCTCTCTCTCTCTCTCTCTCTCTGTATGTATATGTATCTAATTTAAATTTTAAAAGTTTACAAAGTGCTTCATTTTAATGATACCATGTTTCTTTGATGACAAGAGATACCAATCCTTTTTTATGTTTGCTAGTCATTTGCATTTCTTTTTCTGTGACATAATATTTGCTATTATTCTAGATCAATTACTACTTATTCCTAACTAGTGATAAAATTATTTCTCTCTGACAGAATCACCAGATTATATTTGAAACCAAAAATGTTTGTTCTTGAAGATGGCCATATATATGATGAATTTATTTTCTTCATTTTCTTTTATCTGAACGGTTTTGGGGATAGAGAAAAGCATGAATAAATCTGTTATCATGGATTTGATCCCCAAGTGAGCTAATTAGTGTCTTTATGTTCTATGGCCACTTAATACACTTATTTTCAGGTCCGTTCATTATAACAGTGCCGAGGGAGGGAGGGAGATGACTGAATGCAAATCCTCCTTCACAGATGAAAGAGAAGAAGCAGCCTGTTCCTGGTTGGTACAAAGGTGAGAGTCCCTGAGCCTCGCTGGACTTCTTCTTTTCCCTCCATATTTTCACCTATGATACTTCTATAAAACCTCAAGATTCTATGGGACAGAATATTAGAATAAGACTGAAGTTACAATGTTTAGGAAACACACGGTCATTTTGTATGTAGGGAGGAATATGCAAGGCTCCAAAACGCAAAGAAAATTTGGAACAACTATTGAACTTCCACTCTATCACTGCCACTTTGATCCCACAGAATAAAATATTTAAACAATTTTTGCAAACTAAGAAGAACCATTTATGCAACAGATATTAAGACCAGAAAAACTACAAGTAATGTTCATAATGATTCTTTTCTCTGGCGAAGTCTAAGTACAAAAGTAAAAGAAAATAATAAATGACCATGATCTGAAAAGCTTAATATAATATGAAATATTGACTCTCTCGTGTTGGACTGTGCTTCCACACTCTGTGCTTCTTCATACTATAAGAAAGCACATCAAACCTTTTCAAAAGAGTACAAATTTTCTCTGTCACTAAAATGGGACTTTATTGACTAAGAAATTGATTTAGATTGACAGAATGAAAATTGTCTACTGGTGTCCAATAATCAGAATGGTTTAACCACTTAATCTTTTTTTCTGTTTTTTTTTTTTTTTCAGTAACAAGGATTGATCTCAAGACCCTGCACTTGTCAGGCAAGCATTTATTCTACTGAGCTATCTCACCGGCCCAGAATGACTTAACCTTTAAGAGAACATAACTTTTGATTAGATGTGATAAATGACTGCACTTGGTAAGGCAGTCATCCCTAGTTGAAATGACAGAGCACTGCGAATCCCACAACTCCTCTTCCCTTGTTCTTCCCTCTCCTTTCCTCAAGCTCCTTTCCATTTCCATTCTGCTTGGCTTTTTGAGCCCGTGCTTTGGGGTGCAATCATGCACACGCAAAGGACAAGACCACAGGACGAAGTCCTCCTTCGTCACCACACGTGTGTTTAAAATATATTCCTGTGCCTCCTCTCCTTGGGAATATAGGTAACTTTATTTAGCTAGCCAGTGCCAAAATTGAAATCATCCACAAATAAAAGCCATTATAAAACTTATTTTGTCATCTGCTATGGTTTAGATCTAAATGTTTCCCAACACTTCCACAAGTGTACAGTGTGGCAATGAGAGTGCTATAGACATGGGTGGATGAGTGTACTGATGAATGTATAGTTAAATGTGCTGCTGAGATGTGGGGCCTTGTCTTCTCCCTCTCTAGCCCACTCTCAGCCCTGTGCTTCCTGGGCACCATAGGCTGTGCACCAGGGAGTCTACATTCTCTGCCACAGCCATTGGGGCTCCCAATTGCAGACTGAAGCAGCCAGCTGAAATAAATCTCTCTTTCTTTCTTCCTTCACTCCTTCCTTCCTTCCTTCCTTCCTTCCTTCCTTCCTTCCTTCCTTCCTTCCTTCTTCCCTCC